>JAJGRX010000260.1:0-69970 GCA_025461125.1 Carex kokanica
AAATAGGGACCGTAGTTGGCTCTACCTATTTCAACGACTTCTCCATCTCCACTGCTCAATCTGGCTAAGATTAATAGGGGTCTGTTCGAAGGCCAAGTCGTGGGTGGTGAGGCACTCTTCAGCCAATGACGGAGAGGAGATGACGAGGATCGGCCAAGAGCCAAAGTGTAGAAAGGTGATGGGGCCATATCTTTGGGATATGCGGGCCAGAGCATGATGAAGGGGCTTTTTGAAAAGATATAGGTGGCCGATGAAGGGAAGTGCTGGAGGACTCGGAGGCAGTTTTCTTAATTTTTTGGTATAATAAGATAGAAATACAAAGACAAGGATAGCAGTGGAGATGAGGATGCTCTGTAAAACTAAATCCAAGGAAGGCATTGTTAAATTGAGTAGTGATGTGGTTACCAAGTAGGATTGCAAATGTGTGGATTTTTGTTGAGCAAATGATTCATCATGGAAGGCTTATAAATAGGAAAGGAAAGGGGCCACAAAATATCTTACCAACACTTTTGCTGAATTAATTAATATTAACATTCAGTCAAATACCTAAGAAAAAACGAATTAATTCTCAATTTGAAATGGCAGTTGGTGTGTTGGATAACCCTGCATTATGATCAGCCTTATTCCTGACCTCTCCAGGCCTAGTGAGAAAACATTAATTTCATCCCATAATTCCTCCATTGTTTAATAGTTGTAGGTGCTTAATTTAGTATCTCAGCTAGCTGTTGCTTAATTGTAGGTTTCTTAATTTAGTATCTCATAGTTCTTTCGTAAAATGCGAGTGATTTTTTAATTTTAGGTTCCTTCTACCACATCTAATTCCATCTATACTCATTGTAATATTCTATATGAGGAGGGCTCAAATGCCTCATTGATTTAGTGTTCTAATCATGCTCCGCATTCTTATCTCCGCTTTCCAAGTCCAAATAGTCGATTCGAACCGCTCAACATGATCACCAGATTAAAATTGGCTTGGATACCAAATTTTATATTTTTTTTTGTAAATTTTATACTATTTGTTTAGATAGGTACAAAATTATTATTTTTCCAAAAATTACGCGCGCACCATTCAAAAATAAAGATTTTGTATCTATCTAAAAATAATCCAGGTCAATTCTGGACCATTACAGACATTGATCAAGAAGCTGCACCTAATCCGCGCGTACTGGTTTTCATTCTGGGGCCTCTGACATTTGATCAATGGAATTGGCCTGTACTGCTTGGTGCTGCTTTCCAGCCATATATGCTAGCTGTACCTTGCATACTGTTGATGATGTGCTAGTTTTATCATATCATGTATGCTAGGACAATAACAATAATGGTTCTTATACCAATCACAATGCACTAATAGTTGTCGGTAATAGTAGTTAATCATAGCATTTTTGTATGCATTATAAATTCGTAATTTTAAAAATCGTGATTTGTTATATTACAGACTCGTACAAATCTACGTGTGTTATGGATTCATATTTTTCATTTCAAAATTCAAATAGTTGATCCGAACCGTTTTAACATAAATTACAATCCAATTTAACAAATCGACGTGTGTTAATAACTGTCCTTTTTGATGAATTTTAACCTCAACAGTTGAAACCATTTGAAACATGAGGAGGTTCAAATGCCTCCATATTTTTTGTGGTGCATCTATTATGCCTCCACTTTTTATTTTTCTAAGAACAAAAAATCTAAAATTTATATATCAAAATAAAACAGTTATATGTGATCTATTACTCTTCCATAATTTATCCACATCGGCATATTTTTGCGAGTACATGATACTAATCAAAACAAAATCGATATGCCGTGAACTTTTACATTTGCATAGAGAAAATGATATAGATTATATTTAACGGTTTTTTATATTGACATTTAATTTTTTTTTCTTTGTTTAGTTGTGACCAGTGTTCTGAATAGCTAGTTATAGTTACGTAATAGGTGCGCATGCAATAGTTTTTTCGGACCTTAAAAGCTATAACGCTATCAGTCACTTTTTTTGTAAGTGTTTTTAATTTTTAGCTATAATTGCGCTATAATTTTTTCGGACTTTAAAAGTGATGACGCGATAATTGCTATTTAGAACCTTGGTTATGACTTATGCAAGTATCTCAGTTTTTATTATAAAAAGAGTTTCACTAGTAAATTGATAAGATTAGTAAGAATAGAGTGGTTGTAGAATCCTCTAGAGGGCAAAATTTTTTTGAACATACATTTCATTGAAAAGGGTGACTAATACTTTTCCACCGCATTTTTATAATAAGCGTATCTAGTTCGAAAACAGATGAGGTATTGATTTGGAACACATAGACCTCTCATCTTTTTCTCAAAAAATAATAATAAGCGTATCTAAAACAACTATTTTAGGAGACGTTTTGAGATAAGCTCTGATATATATTTTTCCTTACAGTTCAAGTTACTCAATTATTTAATATTCATAAGAAACTTTTATTAAAATTTTAATCGTATGATCTCTCCCATGAAAAACATTGTCTTTGTCACTAGATCAAATATCAGTTCTAAAAATTGTGAAATAATTGAACTCAGATTAAGTCAGGTATCTAATGAATAGTTCAACATAAATATGCACGAATCATAAAGTAGCTAGGCCTCCTTATTCTAAATAGGCTGAAATTTCATTCTATAAAAATACACTTGAAATAATTTAGGACTACTAAGCTTGTCTTGTAGTCTGCAAAATAATAACAGGGCTCATTTCATCTTACACTCGAGAGGCAAATACAACAGATGTTATACAATTGGTTGTATGGAATCAGCTTGCATGCTAAACCTTACTTCTCCACAAAGCTGTGACCACTAGGGTTGGTTATATTGTACAGGCACATCCTAATCCCGGTACAATTGTTTCGGATCAGTCATTAATTGTTAACTGTTTGAAATATTTTTCTATATGGATGTAAATTTGTACCTTGTCATAATAAAAATTCCGAGAGATGGTCACGGTATGTGTTGGTCCCAAAGGCACCTAGAGGGGGTGAATACGGGGCCTTTTAAAATTTAAAGCTAATTTATTATAACTATCGTGTGTACGTTATTCTTGGAAGAAACTCGAATAGTTAACTAGATTATGGCACAATCCAACAGTATGTAAATGGCCACAATACATTAGTTATGTCGTGACTAAGGCGCCATGACGTTACATTTCACTATTTTTTTCGTAATTTAAGTTAGTTTATTCAAGATTCAGCATTCACTATTTTTTTTATCTTCTAAGCCAGCTCGGCCTGTTACAAGTGAGATAATATTTCAGAGAAATTGTAACACTGCACATAAGCAACCAAAAAATGAAAAAAAACTATCTATTTGAATTAGTTGATTCTTTTATGGTTAGTTTCAATTAGAAGAACCCAGAGGCATATGTTAGACCAAAACAAATATTTAAGAAAACTATCAATGCATTAAACAATGAGTTAGGCTATGGTGATATGCATATTAAAATACAACTCGTGCTATTGAGCATATATATCCGTTTTCGAAGTTCAAATAGTTGATCTGAATGCTCAACATGATGTGTATATAAAAATGTACTTACAGACAGAAAATATTACATTTTTTAGAATTTTTTACTATTTTTTAGATAGGTAGAAAGTAACTCGATCTAAATATTCTGGACCATCCAAAGTAGTAATTTACCTATCTAAAAAATTAGTAAAAAAATGTAAAAATTGTGAAATTTGGTCTCCATACACATTTTCTATGGAGATCATGTTTAGCGGTTCAGATCGACTGTTTGAACTTTGAAAATAAATATGAACCATAGCACGGGTCGATCAGTAATTAATATACATATTACCATGGCCTCAATCTTAAAAATAATGATTTTAAAAAAATATTTTCTTTAATTTCTTCCTGAAACTCCTTTTCCAGCTCAAATGCCCATTGCTTAAAGCCTAATTAATCATGCCCTGCATTTTTATCTCCGCTTTTAAAATCCAAACAGTCATCCAAACCACTCAACATGATATTCAAATTAAAATTTGCTTGGAGACCAAATTTTATATTTTTGTAATTTTTTTACTATTTTTTAGATAGGTACAAAACTATTATTTTTTTCAAAGATTCTGGACCATTCAAAAATAATGATAAAAGATTTAAAAAAATATGAAATTTGGTCTATTTGAAGTTTTTGTTGAGCAGTTGGAATCGTTTGCTGTTTGGTCCCGTGTCATAATTGGGGCACGACACAGACTGATAAGGTAGCTGCACCTAATCATATCCGCACTGATTTCCATTTTGGGACCTCTGACACGACACAGTAGATTGCTTGGTGCTGCTTTCCAGCCATGTATATATGCTAGGACAATAACAATAATGGTTCTTATACCAATCACAATGCACTAACAATTGTCGGTAATAATAGTCAATCAGCATTCGTTGTATGCATAATATATAAATTTGTAATTTCAAAAAATCGTGATTTGTTATATATGGATTTATATTTCTCATTTTCAATATTCAAACAATTGATCTGAACTGCTTCACATAATCAGCATATGAAAATATATTTGAAACCAAATTTTTTATTTTTTTAAATATATTTATTATTTCTTGAATATGTAGAAAAGTGACATCTAAAGATTCAGACCCATCCTTTTTTATACCTATCTGAAAATAGTTAAAAGATTTAAAAAATATGAAAATTTGATCTGCAAATACATTTCATATGGAAATCTTGTTGAATGGTTTGAATCGATTATTTCAACTATGAAAATGCAGAGATAGATCTATATAACACAAGTAAATATGTCATATACAAATCATCATAATAACCTCAATTTTTTTACAAAATAACTAAAATTGCTAGTAAATTTTATCAATAATGTTAACGGCCATCCTTTCTGATGAATTTTAACCTCAGCAGTTGAAACCAATTGAAACATGAGAAGAGTTTAAATGTCTTCATTTTTTTCCTCTGTTATGCTCCCTTTTTAATTTTTTAATAACAAAAATTCTAAAATTTATATGTCAAAATAAACAGTCAGATGTGATTATATTATTTTTCTATATTTAGTTTTTATCTGTCATAATAGAAGCGAATATTATATTTTATTAACTCTTATTGAATGACACCAAATACATCAAACAAGTACATCAAATGACACCAATTTATTTTTTTCAAAATAACACCAACTTATCTAAAAAAAAAAACATTGCAGGAATTAAAAGTACATCAATGCTGTCGTCCTTGCTTTCCACTCAATAGGTGAAACCAGATTTATGTAATTTCTGTTTGATGATCTCGTCTAACTTCATAGCCATCTCAGGCGTCATATGGTTTTGCCAATCCCCCACAACAGCTTTTCTGAAAAAAAACTCATTTTGTACATTATCGATTCCGATTCCGCCATTTTTGTTGATGTCGAGATCTTTGAGTTTATTAAAGCTACAGAAGTCGACAATCTCTTCAACTATGCCATTTCTTATCTCCTCCGCTCGGAATGGGCATCCAATGAAATTTGCCAGCTTCATCACACCATTCACCGGGTCGTTCATCATTTCCTCGTACTTGAGGAACAAAATCATAGGGTTCAATTGCAAGCTCTTCATGTAATATTCAAGAACGTGATCCCACACAGGACCAAAGGGCATTCGACCCTCAGCAAATAATTCGAAGGCTCGAGTAAAAGTAAATGATTCGTTGAACCCTGAGATTTCTTCATCATGTGCCAAAGGGAGACTAGGACATCTTTTGGCTCCCTACAGATATAAATGATTGGGCATTTTGATTTCTTGATGCTCTCTGGGAGTATTGAGTATGGCAAATGAGTTCCAAGAACTCTAGGACAAGGAAGGGTTTCCAGATACTGTTCATCACGCGTAGCATAGTGATATTCGGTGAATGGAACACAATCATGAGGATTGAGTTTAAGCAAAGGGTGAGACGAGAAATTAGCATACTTGTTTCGGTGAATTATAGTGAAAGTAAGGGCTTTGAGCCAAGTGGTGCCGGATTTCAAATAACTTGCCACAATTACATCATCGGGGCGGGACTGGAAATTATCCTCCATCGCCATAATACCTGGAAGAACCCACTCTTCTTGCCAAAAACCTTTGTAATTTCGCATTGCAGACATCAGCCACCCTTCTCCTTTCTCAAGTGTAAAAATTAACTCTTTGTATTTACTATCCGCTTCTTCTACATTTGGAATGTCCGTCACGGGTCGACGAGACCTCAATATTATTGATTGTTCTCCAACCTCATTCTTAAGAGGATTGCAATTGGAAGTGAAGGTGGAAATGGAATTAGTGTTAAGTGAAGGATCCGCCATGGGAATAAGGGGAGCTAGCTGTAGGTAGTCTTTTAGCTTCTTTCAAATGAATTTGCTCTGTGATATATATAGCATCAATCCGCTCATACAAAATTATACAATTGTATTATAATCTGCTTCAAATAAAATTATTGGGGATTACAAATGCAATTATTAGTTGGTTTGGCCAGCTGTACATGATAGAGATTTATAAATTGTTTCAGAAAAGCTAAGTGTATAATCGTTTAATTTTTTTTTTAAACCTCGGCAGCGGCTGCCAAATTAAGTGTATATGCGTTTAATTAATTAATGAACCAACAAAAGACCGACCGACATCAATATAATTTTCATTAAACGAATTAAATGCAGAATTCAGAAAAGATCTCCAATATTCACTACTACAAAAGGGCAATCTACTAACCATAGAAGGCAAAATCGGCCGTTCCAGAGCGGGATCGGACGGTACCGATCCGATTTCAGGCCGAGTTACGCGGGTAGTGCAGATTTCGCCCAATTTCGGATGTTCCGGCCTGATTTTGGGTGTTCCGAAACGATTCCAGTCAAATTTTGGCCGAAATAGACCGATTCCACCGAAACGGCCGAAATGCAAATTAATAAACAAACTCCAAAAATTCTTTAGCTCCACGTGAATTGAACCCATGCCCTCTAGCTAAGAGAGCAAAGTTATTTACCACCACACTATCCAACCTTTAATTATATAACACAACTCATTTATATATAACAATTGTAATTTGTACGAATCCATTCAATCACGGATTGGGGACTGTTTTTTTTTTTTTTACTAGACTAATACTATTGTACTTATATTCTCTAAATTGATAGAATACAAATTAAAATGTCAAAATGTTAGTTCTTATGATGAGATGTCGAGTATGTCAGGGTATAGTGGAAGGTATAATCAGCCACCATATCCATAAGGATATGAAGATGTTAAAATCATTCATTTGAGTCTACAATGTCTTCTTTTTTTGGTTCGGGGCAACAATATCCTCCTTTCTATCATAATACAGACGATGATGAAGTGATCTAGCCTGCACAACATGGTTTCTGGAAGTGACAGAGTGTGTTTTTAGTTGTAATGCTTATATTATATTGTATTAGTGGATTATTTGATTGTAATAATTTTTCTAAATGTTTTTATCAATTTTTTCCTATTTTTTTAGTATAAAACAAGCTTCTGACAAAAAAGTCTGATTTTCCGATCCGATTCCGACCGATTCACCCGATTTCGATTCCACAGTCAAAAGACCGATCCTGATTCCGATTCCGATTTTTCCTTCTATGCTACTAACGGTCCAAAAAAGTCTCCAATAACGGTTTTCCTACCATAAGTGATCAACACGTTAGAACAAGCACTTTCAAACCGCTAGCAAAGGAGTAACATCTTCTAGCGGTTCTCTAGAAGAGTAGTTTCTTCTAACGGTCCCATACTTGGAACCGTTGGAAGAGGGTGGTATTGTATTGTGCATAAAAAATACGCTCACAAAGAGTAATCTTTTCAAAAAATTGTGAAACTAGAAACCACAAAACAGGGAAGGAATTTGCAGGATCTTATAAGACTAGTATCTGCAAAATTAGGAAAGGAAAAACAATAATGTTCAATTTTAAGTCTCCAAATATAAAATGAACGCAAATAAATAATTTTAATGCAACCAAATTAACAAAAATATCTTCGATTTGAGCGGCCATAACTTTTTTTATCGGTTATGAACTGATAGAAGAAGTTGACATTCTTCTAACATTTACAGTTTTGAACCAAAAGAAGAAAATGAGCAATCTTTTCTATCAGTTTTTTACTATAGAACCAATAAATAAATAATTAATTACCAAACTTACCACAACATCTCTGTACTTTTTTGTTTTGACAAAAAATGCTTCAAATCGATAGAAGATAGGGCGTACTAAGAGTCCATATTTGTAGTAATGAATGCAGTTTTTGTTTTATCAAAAGTTAACTTGTCCCCTTAACAGTTGCTGTCAAGATTTCAAAAAAAAAAAAGTTAACTTATGTCTAATTAGTAAATTACACTTGAAAAATTATGCTGAAATTTTTGTTAACAACATATACAAATATAAATTAAAAAAATAATACATGTTTCAGCGTAGGATGGAAATTAAGTTCCCCAGCCCGACTCACGCATTCAGACTATGCTTAGGACTTATTTATTTTTAGTTGGCATGTTCTGTTATCTCACAGTCAGTATTAATTACTTTCAGAGTTTATCTATTTTATTTTGGATATTTACTTATAGATGTTAGTCCAACATGTGGTTTTATTTTATTCGAACTCCTACATCTTATTTTTATTATATCGTCAACAATTTAAACTACCAAACTAATTAATTAAAATATTCAAACAACATTCAAATAATTAATTGAAATATTCAAATAATTATATTCAAACAACATGCAAACAGTTTAGACATAGAAAAAAAATCAAACAATATAAAATATAGGGAGCGTCTAACTATCCTCCAGTTCATTTCCCCTATTCATCCCCCGGTCATTAACTACTTGGGGGGGACTACTTATTAACTGGAGGGACCACTAACTATTTGGAAAACCGCCTAATATTTGATAGATTTTACAACTGACAAGTGTTAATAATAATATATTAAGTATTCATACCTAAGATACCAAGTATTTGGGAGAAAAAAAACTAGACATATCACACATCCATCTTTTACACATTTTTAGAGGTGGGCTTTTTTCCTCTGTTCAATCTCGCCAATATTTCTGATGATCTGTGAGAAAATTTGCGAATCTAAAACAACAAACGTCTTCTATGCAATTTTCTCTTTCAAATGAGATCCATGATGACAAACTTTCGGGTTGTCCGTCGTGCAAGTATTCATACTTCGTCATGCAAGTATTCATACCTCGTCGTGAATACTTTATCGTGTAAGTATCCATATCTCGTCGAACAAGTATTCACAACTCGTCGTGCAAGTATTCATAACTCGTAATGCAAGTGTAAATAATTCATGCTGAAGTGTTTGTACCTAACATATTTTATCAATTTTTTTCTATATGACACTGGATGACGCCTGAAAATATTTATAATCGTCATGCAAGTGTAAATAATTCATATGTCAAGTGTTTGTATTTAATAGATTCTATGAAATTTTAATTTTGTTTCCATATGGCACTGGATGATGTCTAAAAGTATTAATATCAATTATTGCACATATTAATACCTCGTCATGTAAAATTGAATAGTTCTTGTATCAAGTGTTTGTATCAAACATATTATATCAATATTTTTTTTCCTTAGATGACATTTGAAAGTATTATTATCAAATATTGCAAGTGTTCATACCTCGTCATGCAAGTGTAAATAGTTCATGTATTAAGTATTTGTATCTAATAGATTTCCATCAATTTTTTCCTTATGACATTGGATGACATTTGGAAATATTAATATAACAAAATTGCAAGTATTTATATCTTGTCATGTAAGTGTGAATAGTTTATGTGTCAAGTATTTGTGCCTAGCATATTATATCAAATTTTAATTTTTTTACAGTTCAATCTAAAACCACGAATATTTTCTACATAATTTTCTCCGTTCAAATGAGATCCATGATGAAGTATTTTAGGATTCTCTGTTGTGCAAATATTCATACCTCATTGTGCAAATATTCATACCTCGTCGTGTAAGTAATAATAACTCGTAATCCAAGTGTAAATAGTTAATGTGTCAAGTGTTTGTACCTAACATATTCTATCAAAATTTAATTTGTTTTCCAAATGGAATTGGATGACGTCTGAAAGTATTAATATCAAGTCAAGAAAGTGTAAATAGTTCATATGTCAAGTGTTAGTTATTAACATAATCTATGAAATTTTTATTTTTAATTTTTCCATATGGCACTGGATGATGTATGAAAATATTAATTTCAAGTATTGCAAGTATTCATACCTCATCATGCAAGTGTGAATAGTGTATATATCAAGCGTTTGTATCTAAAAGATTTTATCAATAGTTTTTTTCTTTTCATGTGTCAAGTATTTGTAACTAACATATTATATCAAATTTTAATTTTGTTTTTCCATATGATACTAGATCACGTCGGAAAGTATTAATACAAATATAGCAAGTATTTATACATCGTCATGCAAGTGTGAATAGTTCATATGTCAAGTATTTGTATCTAATAGATTATATAAAAAAAATTGCATATGGCACTAGATGACGTTTGAAAATATAAATATCAAAGATTGCAATTGTATACCACGTCATGCAAGTGTGAATAATGTGAATAGTTCATGTGTGAATTGTTTAATTGTACCTATAATTAATTAAAAAAATCCATATGACACTAAATGACATATGAAAGTATTAATTTCAAATATTGCTAGTATTACACTTTTATGAGATACAAAAAATTGATTTAAAGTAATTATGTCACTACTGGTGTTTTCTTTGAGAGATAATATATTGTTAATTAATGTTCTAGGCATGTTTTATGTATATTCTTTCCCAGTCTTTTACAACAAACTTTTTTTTTTTGGTTTAATAAAAGTGTAAAGTAGGCTTAGACCTACATCAAAATAATAAATTATGTCACTAGTAATGAGCTCAGAGTAGTATGATACAAGAATTAAATTTTCAAATTCATATTTGAACAACTCAATCGAGGAATGGGATTAATGCAAAAATTAGCATTAAAATTCAGGGGAAAAGTTGTAAATTAAAAGGTACAAATGCGATGTGTTTACGAGAGAGTCGAGACCAGGAGGAAGGGCAACTGTAAGCTGGTTATCAGCTAAATCAAGCCAAAATAGTTTTACGAGTGAACCAATTGTAGAAGGTATGCTCCCACTGAATTTATTTGAATTAAGGGCCCTGCAATTTTGTGATAATTCAAGTTATAAATATAATAGACCAACATGTAAATATGAACTACTGTACCTGCATGGAGTTTCATATTTATTATTTAATAGAAAATTTGAATTAAAATTTCCAATAATAAAGCAAATTCTTACAAAAATCTTAAATTTTCAAATTCCCGATTGTGGCCGGTATGGTGCCAGTCAAGTTGCAACCTAGCAGTGACCTAGACAAGTCAAGAGTATAAATACATAAGGTCTTCACCTTTATTTTTTGTCTTTTAATTCAATTCAGTAGTATAATATATTGTTATATAAATTGTAATTACAGGCTTTCAAGCTTTTGTAGTTGGCCAATGCTTTCTGGCAGCGAGCCAACAAGGTCAGGGTTTGAAGCAAGATTCCTGAAAAACCAAAATCGAGTAAATTAATTTTGAATTTCTTCATTGCCATTCGATATAATAATTTTGAAAATTTAACTACAAATCAATGCAATTTCATTTAGATGTCTATTTCCAGACAAATTTAGTGAACTCACAAGATTGTCAGTTCAGTTAGTAGGCTGATGTCAACACTTATCTTGCCTTTGATATTCATACCGGGCAATGACCTGCAAAGTTTACAAAAATAAGAAAACAAAATCATATTTTTGAGGGATGTGTGAAAGACTCTATAGAAAGTTGGTAAACAAACCAAATTAAGTACAAAAGTCTATAATAGACTAGATCAAAAAGAGCACACCATACAAAGGTAATAATAAATATTAGTCAAACTTAGAGGCTAGGTTGGTGGTTATCTGACAAAAAATTTATAAACAAGGGGAAAATATAGTAGCATTTTTCTTTTGGAAAATGGAATTGAGATAGTGAGAAGTACATACAGAGATGTTACTCTTCCTTTTGAACATTGAATCCCATCCCATTGATTGTCGCATGGATCAGTCGTCTCATTCCAACTTGACGGCAAATGCTGCCATTGGCTTATTAATGATTTCAATGCCGCAGCTACAAAAAAAAGTGAAATCTCTGTTTATCAATGTGTCTTGGATAATAACTTCATATTATTTTCCTTGATCAGCTTAATGAAGTACAAGGTAGACATTCAGAAAAACAACAGAATGTAATTGAAATCAAACTGGTACAAGCAGGTACCATGATACCAGAAAACCATAAACAACTAACCATCTTGAGAACTGGTTACACCAAACGCCACTTGAAGACTAGTTACAAACAAAAACAGCAGGAGGCGAATTGTACCCATGCCTGCCATGTCAGCACCGGCAAGTTCTCGAGAATCCAACAACAGAAATGGAGAGAGAACGCCAAGCGTATGAATTAGCTCAATATTTCCTTCTATTAGTAGAGAATAAACTTTGTATCGTGTGAAAGCGTATGAATTAGCTCAATATTTGTTTGACTTTCATATGCCAAATTTCTCGATAGTTGTAAGCACGGGAGAAGATAAGAGGTAAGGATCAAGAGGGGGAGAGTGGTTGTTTGAATAGATCAATATTATTAAAAAATAATTAAAGTTCCAACAACTATAAATTATATCCATTTGCTTATTTATTAATGCCATTATAATAAATGTACGAAGAGTGGTTGCTCCAGTGGACCCTTGCTAATTAATTTTTTAGCGGGTTTGATTTGGTCAGAAATTCCTACCAAATGGGTTTGTCGATCGATCTATGATCTAGATGGTCAGATCAATGGTTTGGAGGGGACGAGTTTCGCATGTGTAGATTGAACGGTTCACTCTATATGAGAGGGGGAAAATTATTTGTCCATTCCACAACTCTGATAGTTAATCATTTCCTGTTCTTGTTTAGTACGTATGAGGAGCTGGGGGCAGATATGCGTTTTGGACTCGGTTAAATCAACTGAATTAAAGAAATGTATAGAATAGACCATGGTTCAAAAAATCGGAATCGGAATCGGAATCGGATTTTTGACCGCCGAGTCAAAATCGGATGAATCGGCCGGAATCGGAAGAATCGGATCGGTAACTCGGTATTTTTGGCAGAAGCCTTGTTTTGTAGCCAAAAAATAGGAAAAAATTGATAAAAAAATTTGTAAAAAAACTATGTTAATTAAGACAATATTACACTCACATAATCCACTAATTATATAATGTATTACAAACATTACAAATAGAACACACTTTATTGCCAGAAGCTATGCCGAGCTGGCTGGATCATCTCATCGTCCTCTGTATTAAAATACGAATGGGGATATTGTTGTACAGAGCCAAAAAATGAAGACATTAATGTAGTATCAAATGAAGAATTAGCATTCATCCTCATCCAACATATGGATTGTATGTGCTAGAAAATTCTAAATTACTACTTGAATCGTAGTCTGGTTGTACTCCATACGTAGATGAGCTTGAATTATATCCCCCACTAAACTCTGAGGTCCCATACATGCCATCATAAGAATTAATATTTCGATGCCTTGCTGTTAGTTCATTGACATCTCTATATCGTCTTCCTGTATGTTCACTCTCTGAGGTTGGGCCATGTGGTTGTTCCCTTCGCTGGTGGATTGGTTCAGAATCTGGATTTTGAGTTTCCAGATTTGTAATAGGGACACTATCACTACCACCACTGTCACTCTTTGAATTGTTATTATTGCCCTCATCATCAGAGACATCATCTAGCCACTCGTTGTCTCTATTATCAAGAACAGCGTCTTCTTCTTCTCTGATATTAAAATAATGATTAGAATTAATTAACTATTTGTTTCACAAGTTTTAATGTATAAAAAGAAATTCCATTACCTGATCCAAGTTTGAAGCGGATCATCTTCATGAAATATTTGATCAAGATCAATTATCTGATTCGAATCATGATCATATGTTCGTCTCAGTTGTCTTTCTCTTAGGCGCATGTTGTAGTGGCAAAAAACAAGATGCATAAGCCGGTTCATTTTCAATCGATTTCTTGTTTTTGTATGGATCAAAGCGAATGTTGACCAATTTCTCTCACAATGTGAGGAAGAGACCGTTTGGCTTAAAATTCGAATGGCAATAGGTGCTAAATTTGGACATTCTTCTCGTCCATAGATATTCCACCATTCAGCCGGAGGGCACTGTTTTGCTGCTGTTAACATTTTCTCGGTAGAAAATGTTCCTAATCTTCTACGATACCGTTCAGCCTGCAAATAAATTTATTCCCATAATATATAAATATTAGAGAATAATAATAGTAAATATTCCATATCAATAAAGTTTGCACAATAGACCTCGAGATCTGCCTTTGAGTTTGACTAATGAATTAAATACAAATGAGCAGTTGGCAGTGCGCCATGAATTAAACTAGATACATTAATCCTGGTGTGTTAAAGCTTAAGCGAACCATATATGCTAATAATAGAAAATACTTGCATTAATTATTGAATTAAACAAATGATTTAAGTAGACCTCGAGATATTCCCTCCATGTGAATGCCTGGTTTCTTGCACCTCGTTCCTCTTCCTGCGCTGCATAGAGTACGAATGAGTGGATTTTAAAAAGAGATGCACGTTATTACTTTTTAGCCATAATAATAAAATTTTATTTTGCATCTCCCTAGCTAATAGACATTATCAGCAAACTAATTAAGCAATATATAGAAAGAATTATAGTCTTCAAAATCGTGACGGCCCACTGCACAGTAGAGGAGCGTAATCCAAAAATCAAATGTTGTATGTAAGGAAAATATAATTAAGTGGCCCAAAATTAAAACAGCCCATTTTGATTTAAATGGCATAAAGGCTTTATTAAAAGGTGCACTGATATATAACGCATATAGATTGATTTAAATGGCATAAAAGTCAACAGATGCGTTGACAGATGCATATAGCTTTTGATTAAAAGGCGCTATTATCCAAAGGATTAATTAAAGAGTGCATAGTGTTTTATTTACTAGATGCATATGTGACTCATGCCGCTAATTAACTATCCACCACAATATTAATTTAAGAGTGCAAGGGTTCACTGCACGTGATTATATTGTTTAAAGGGTGCTTTGATTAAAGGGTGCATCTTACACCGGCTACTATTATCCACATGTGCTGGCCTGGTCCATCTGTGCATCTCCCCTATAAATAATTGCTTTAATGACGGCAATAACAAATCCGAATTCTAATAGTAAGGTTGATCCTCTCTTCATCGATATTTCATAAAGAACAAGTGTGTCATTGCTTAGAAAGAGAAAGAGGAGAGAAATCACTTTGCAGTTCTTCTGACGGTTGCGAAAGAACGTTTCAAGTATTGTTCTACAGTTTACAATGGATAAAGGTATGTAATCTAATTAATTGATTTACACGTGGAGACTTTGATTTCTAAGATCTTTGATTTGTTTTAATGATTTTAATTCCGCTATCGAAACTTTAAAGATGATTAGTTGTACTTATTTTAATGATCGTGTGTAAGTAGTTGAGCACGATAACGTCTACTTACATGTGGTATCAGAGCATGGTTTTGGAATTCATAATCTCCCGAATAAGTTACTTGTTTTATAAATTTATTATTATTATTATTTTCTTTTAATAATTTGTGATTGAAATTTGCGGTAACTTTGAATTATGACGGTATTGCTAGACACCAAAGTGTCCTTACCCTAAGAAATCGAAGTATGGATTATATAGAGTTCATTAAGTAGAATATTCTGAAAAAAAAAAATTTACCAATCGTGAAGATAATTACTTTGAAGAAAGAAACTAGGCATTCTTTCCAATTAAAATTCTGAAATTGAATTATTATGAACCGGGAAAGAATTTTCTGGAATAAAAAAAAAGAAGTTATATAAATTAAATTGATGCAATAATGAGTCTAAGAATTTTAGAATAGTTTTATTGCAATTCTTTTTTCTATAAACCGTAGATTAAAATTAATTAATCATTTATTAAGATTATATGATATTAAAATCTGTCATATACAAATTTAATGGTTTAATTAATTAGTAGATTATGAGATTTTTGAATTGCCCAAAGGTTAATTACATTCTCATAATTTACACAACTTAAGTTGATAATTTACGTTATTCCTCAATTGTTGGTTACCCAAAGGCAACAACATGTATTGAAACAATAAAATTATCATATTAAAGTATTTTCTAGTAAAATATTATGTTTAATATATATCTTAAGAAATCCCAAAGGATAATTAGGATATACATTAATTAAGTTATTGCTCCGAAAATCTGAAGTTATAAATTATTGCATTATGTCTCCTATGTTCTGATCTTCTCTTTGAGTTAAGTTATATATATATATTATTTGTATTTTTTTAATTTAAAGATTTAAGTTTATGAAATATCGAAAATCATTTAAAGATGGAAAAATCAAAGTATAATATATTATGTTTTCTGATTTTCTTTTCATTCATTGCAAATTTCGGAAAATTTATTTCTTCTTAATTTTCCTTATGATCTTCTCTTTCCCTAATTTATTTTAATTTTTCTTCTCATCTTCTCTATTAAAATTACAGTTAATGTACCTGTATCGATGCAATCGCATGCGTCATCTGTGACGATCTTTAATGGTCTTAACTTTGCTGAATGGAATGAACAAGTCCAATTTCACTTAGGTGCACAGGACTTGACATAGCACTATTATTTGATAAGCCCGATGCTATAACTGATGAAAGCAGCGAGGAAGAGAAGGCCTTTATGGCAGAATGGGAACATTCTAACAGGTTATGCCTTATGTTTTTGCGAATGACGGTTGATGGAAACATTAAGGTTGCTCTTCCGGACACGGATAACGCTCAAGAGTTTCTAGCAAACGTCAAGGCACGCTCACAGACAGCCGATAAGTCGCTTGCCGGTGCGCTTATGGCAAAACTTACCACCATGAAGTATGATGGTAGTCGCACTATGCATGCACATATCGTAGAAATGACATCTCTCTCCGCAAAACTTAAGAGTTTGGAAATGACAGTTGACGAAGGGTTTCTAGTTCAATTTATTTTGAACTCTCTGCCGAATGATGTTTATAGTCCGTTCCAAATTAATTATAATGCTTAAGAAAAGAAATGGAACATAAATGAATTGACTAGTAAACTTGTTTAGGAAGAGGCAAGGCTTAAGGAAATGAAACCTAATACTGTTCATTTTTCAAACCTAGAAGTTGGGTCGGGTTCTAATGCTAAACCAGAGAAAGCTAAGACCAAAAAGAAGGGAAAGCCTTTCAGGTGTCTTCTAATGCAAGTTTCAAGAAAGAAGGGAACAAGCAAAAGTGCCACTTTTGTCATAAGGTGGGTCACTTTCAGAAGGATTGTCTGAAAAGGAAGGTTTGGTTCGAAAAGAAAGGTATGAATCATACTTTTGTAACTTTTGAGTCAAATTTTATTGATGTTCCTAATAATACTTGGTGGATTGACTCGGGCTCTACAACTCATATTTCAAACAATTTACAGGGATTTCTTACGATCCAAACCACAAGCCAAAGTCGACAAAGTGAAAGATATGTAATTATGGGCAATAAAGACAAGGTGCCAGTGGAAGGTGTCGAAACATATCAACTTATATTAGGTTCTGGCAATATTGTCGATTTGTATGATACACTATATGTACCTTTGTTTTCTCGCAACTTATTATCTGTATCTAAGTTGGATGATTGTGGCTATGTATTTTAATTTGGATCTAAATGCTTTAGTTTATATAAAAATAATTGCATGATTGGTTGTGGCAATTTGATTGATGGATTGTATAAATTAGAGTTAGATAATTCTTATGTAGAATCTCTGATTACCGTGAACAATACTATTGGAATGAAAAGTCGGCGTACTTGTGGCACAAAACATTGGGTCATATATCCAAAGAAAGACGTTTAGTGAAGTCCGAAGTTCTTCCAAACTTGGATTTTACTGACTTAGGTGTATGTATCGACTGTTTAAAAGGCAAACAGACAAAACATACTAAGAAAGGTGCCACTCGTAGCTCTCAACTTCTAGAAATAATTCACACGGATATTTGTGGACCATTTGATGTTCCCTCCTTTAATAAAGAAAAGTATTTCATCACCTTCATCGATGATTTCTCACATTATGGGTTTGTTTATCTTCTAAATGAGAAATCACAATCTATTGATGCACTTGAGGTGTTTATAAATGAGGTTGAAAGACAGTTAGAAAAACAAGTGAAAATCATTCGATCTGATCGCGGTGGGGAATTTTATGGTAGATATGACGAATCAGGACAAAATCCTGGACCCTTTGCTAGATTCTTAGAAAAGCGTGGTATAGGCGCACAATACACTATGCCCGGCACACCACAACAAAATGGTGTTGCTGAACGTCATAACATAACACTTATGGACATGGTTCGGAGTATGCTCAGTCACTCAACTGTGCCTAAATCTTTGTGGATGTATGCACTTAAGACCGCCATGTATTTACTAAACCGGGTTCCCAGTAAGGCAGTAGCAAGGACTCCTTTCGAACTGTGGACGGGAAGAAAACCTAGTTTGCGTCATATACATGTATGGGTTGCCCTGCGGAGGTCCGTTTGTATAACCCACACGAAAAGAAATTGGATTTCAGAACTGTTAGTGGATTCTTTATTGGATATCCAGAGAAATCCAAAGGATTCAGATTTTACTGTCCGAATCATAGCACGAGAATTGTTGAATCCGGAAATGCACGTTTCATCGAGAATGCTGAAGTCAGTGCAAGAAGTTATGATCAGTGTAATTCTGATCTTCAGGAAATTACAGAACAAGTTACTGTTCCTTTGTCTGTTGTTTCGAAAGTAGTTGTTCCGACTGTTGTTTCGAAAATAATTCTTTCGACTGTTCCAGAACAACCAACTGCTACTGAGGACATTCTGATTGATAACATCGTTGTTGATGATATAGTTGAACCGAATAATATATCATTAAGAAGGTCTAACCGTGAACGGAGATCGGCTATATTCTGACGATTATTTGGTTTATCTACAAGAATCTGAAATTGATTCTACAATTGATGATCCGGTTTCATACAAGAAAGCTATTGAATGTGAAGAATCTGATAAATGGATTGATGCCATGAAAGACGAGTTAAAATCAATGGAACAAAATCAAGTCTGGGATCTCGTCAAATTGCCTCATGATTCCAAGCGAGTTGGATGTAAATGGATCTTTAAGATCAAACGTGACTCCAAAGAAAAAATTGAACGATATAAAGCTAGACTGGTTGCCAAAGGTTTCACTCAGAAAGACGGCATTGATTATAAAGATACATTTTCGTCCGTCTCTAAGAAAGATTCTTTACGTATCATCATGGCTTTAGTGGCTCATTATGATCTTGAGTTACACCAAATGGACGTCAAAACTGCTTTTTTGAACGGAGAACTCGAAGAGGAAGTCTACATGAATCAGCCCGAGGGCTTTTCAATTGGGGGAAAGGATATGGTTTGCAAATTGAAAAGGTCGATATATGGGCTGAAACAAGCATCACGACAATGGTATCTTAAGTTCAATGATGTGATTACTTCTTTTGGTTTTAAGGAAAATATTGTTGATCGTTGTATATACTTGAAGGTCAGTGGGAGTAAGATAATGTTTCTAGTTCTATATGTTGACGACATTTTACTTGCGACTAACGATCTTGGAATGATGAAAAGCACCAAGAATTTTCTCTCGAAGAATTTTGAAATGAAAGATATGGGCGAGGCGAACTATGTGATAGGAATAGAAATATTTCGTGATCGATCACAAGGTTTGTTAGGTTTGTCTCAGGAAACATATATTAACAAGATTCTCGAGAGATTTAGGATGGAGAAATGTTCAGCTGGTAAGGTACCGATTCAGAAAGGGGATAAATTTGGTTTATATCAATGTCCTAAAAACGAATTGGAAAGGGAAGAAATGAATAATATTCCTTATGCTTCCATTGTGGGTAGTTTAATGTATGCACAAACTTGTACAAGACCAGATATCAGTTTTGCTGTAGGAATGCTTGAACGTTATCAAAGCAATCCTGGATTAGAACATTGGAAGGCAGCAAAGAAAGTTTTACGATATCTTCAAGGTACTAAAGATCACATGTTGACGTATAGGAGATCAAACTGCTTAGAGACAGTTGGTTATTCAGATTCAAACTATGCCGGGTGTTACGATACACGAAAATCCACTTGCGGATATGTGTATCTTCTAGCCGGTGGAGCAATCTCATGGAAAAGTGCTAAGCAGACAGTAATCGCTGCATCTACTATGGAAGCCGAGTTCGTGGCGTGCTTTGAAGCCATGGTACAAGGACTGGCTGCGGAACTTTATTTCGGGACTTGGAATTGTCGACAGCATTGCCAAGCCATTGAAGATTTATTGTGATAATTCTGCAGCAGTCTTCTTCAGCAAAAACGACAAGTACTCCAAAGGTGCCAAGCACATGGAGATTAAGTACTTTGCCGTGAAAGAAGAAGTACAGAAACAAACAATAACAATACAGCATATAAGCACTGAGATGATGATAGCTGATCCTTTGACGAAAGGATTACCACCCAAGATATTTCACGAACATGTCGAAAGAATGGGAATAGTTATCTGTGATAAATAATTGTTGTAATTAAACTTATATTATAGATGAATGATTATTTATGATATTATTATTGATTGATTGTTTCAAATGCAATTCCTATTTATTTAAGTATATATATATATTATCATTTACTATTAATAGGAATTAGTCTATATAAATTAGACAATTAACGTGGATCCTCAAGTATACCATTATGGTTTATATTAAGTTAGAATTGATATTGTAGTACATGGAAGGAAGTTAGTAACAAATATTATTAGCAACCGCCATGACTCGTATTAATTTTGCTTAAGTATAAATATTATGATTTTAGAATTTATGACATATAAAGACATACAATATTATTGTGCACCTTATGAATGTTGTAATGTCATAAAGTTTTATAATGGACCAAGTGGGAGAATGTAAGAAAAATATAATTAAGTGGCCCAAAATTAAAACAGCCCATTTTAATTTAAATGGCATAAAGGCTTTATTAAAAGGTGCACTGATATATAACGCATATAGATTGATTTAAATGGCATAAAAGTCAACAGATGCGTTGACAGATGCATATAGCTTTTGATTAAAAGGCGCTATTATCCAAAGGATTAATTAAAGAGTGCATAGTGCTTTATTACAGATGCATATTGACTCATGCGCTATTATATCCACACAATATTAATTTTAAGGGTGCAAGGTTCACTCCACGTTGATATATTGTTTAAAGGGTGCATCTTACACCGGCTACTATTATCCACATGTGCTGCACTGTCCATCCTGTGCATCTCCTCTATAAATAATTGTTTTAATGACAGGCAATAAACATACGAATTCTAATAGTAAGGTTGATCATCTCTTCATCGATATTTCATAAAGAACAAGTTGTCATTGCTTAGAAAGAGAAAGAGGAGAGAAATCACTTTGCAGTTCTTCTGACGGTTTGCGAAAAACGTTTCAAGTATTGTTCTACAGTTTACAATGGATAAAGGTATGCAATCTAATTAATTGATTTACACGTGGAGACTTTGATTTCTAAGATCTTTGATTTGTTTTTAATGATTTTTAATTCCGCTATCGAAACTTTAAAGATGATTAGTTGTACTTATTTTAATGATCGTGTGTAAGTAATTGAGCACGATAACATCTACTTGCATTGTAGGGACTAGGGACTAATAATTTCGTAGAATTAGAGAGGAGCGTAATCCTAAAAGATGAGTCCATCTTCTCCTACGTACACAGTAACGAACAAATAAGTCACACTGCTAAAAATATAACGCTAATCATAGGCAGTACATGTATCATACACGGATGGGAGAATTTTTATAAATCCGTGTGTCAAGTATGAATACGTGCCTCTGAAAATGAACTCAAACATTCATACACAATTAATTAAAATAGAACCGTATATAAATGTGCTTCAGACTTATACACGGTTGTTTATTAAGCAACCGTGGACGATTGGGAACAATTGTATATGGTTGTGGTTAACATAACATGTATAAATGAGCTCCAAACAATTGTACATGGTTTCTTTATACCAACCGTGTATGAATGCTCTGTAGTATTTTTCGGAAAAAATCATCGTACACGATTTTCTTTCTACCAACTGTGTATAAATGTTCGTTAGGATCTTTTGGAAAAATTTATGTTTGTAATCATATACAATTTTATTGTATGATCCGTGTGTGATGAAAGAATGACAAAAATTTCCACGTCATCGATCCACACCATCAAATTATAATGCATCTCTATGTTTATTTTCTAAGGCATCTCTATCATTTCTGAAGAACTTCTTTCTTGTACATGCATTTCTCTAAGGCACCTTCTAAACATGCGAGACTAAGGTGAGGGGTAAGGCAAGGGAGGTGATATCTTCACAAAGAAGGCGATAGGAAAAGAAGAAACTTCTAACGGGTGTAACTTTTTTGCTCGTGTATCCGATTTCAGTGTATGGCCATAATTCGGATATCCCGCGAGTAGATCTACATGATTTTCCAAGTTTACCTGCCTAGAATCAGGTTTCAGGGCCGCAATTCGGATAGCACAATGGATTGAAGGCGAGTAAATTGGTTTCCGGGATTGATGTTTTATTTGCTCAATGGATTAATTGAAGGACGGTTAAGTGGGTTTGCTGAATTGATATTTTATTTGCCGGTTGGATTGAAGTCAGCTATGAGGGTTTGGGCATATTTTGATGCATTTTGTTGCCCTCAAGGTATTGTATAAGTTCATTTAATGTCATTATATTATGTTAATTAATTTTGTACGTTATAATCAAAGTAAATACGGGGACCATTAGTATATGGTACTGGACTATCGGGGCAAATGGTACATAGAAGTATTAGAATTAAAAAAATATTAAGTATTAAAAAAAATATGTTGAAAACTATTGATGTTAAACATATAATTGATAATTTTGCTTCTAAAAATGCAAGGAGTCATTTCAGATGAGATGTGATTTATATGTGCTTTTTGTGCAGGTACAATATACAAGTGTTCAAAATTAGTTTATCAAGAAGCAAGAAACATGGTTTGGGTATTAGGGTATGTTAATCATTGTATATGTTTTATTTTGAGGGGTATTGGTTTTATGTCCCTCCTATTTTGTATGATCTATTGACATATTAATAAAAAAAACTGCACATAAAGGGTCCAAATTTTTCTTTCGCTCTGGGCCCCAAAATCTTTAAGACCGGCCCTGCTCTACATTAACGTACTATTTGAGTTAATTTAGTGTGAATCTCAATCGGACGGTTCAGATATTAACTCAAAATTTGAGTTAATGAAGAGAATACAAACTAATTCTATGAAAATGTACTTGAAAATGCAATTTTATATTTTTATATTTTTTGCGGTTTTTTTAGATAAGTAGAAAATTAATTCAAAAAGTAATGATTCTATACCTACTCCGCTTTAATTACGCCAATCAGATCCTATAATTATGCCCAATGTTAATAAAAGTTAGTTAGGCTTAATTAAAAGAAAGTGCAGAGCCGCAGATCTGTCTCAAACCCTTCAACAGTTTTTCGTACCCCTTAAGGAATAAGGATGCAAACCGGGCCAGGCCAGGCCCACCGCTAGCTACCTCTCCAGTGTATCGCGTTAACTGACAACCTTGGTCAACTCCGCCCTATGAAATCAAATTTTTTAACGGGCTTTTATGATGGGCTAAGGCCTTGGACGAGTTGGACTTGAGAAATTTTTGTTTCTTTGGGAGAGCCTGCCATGGCAGAGTCAAATAATTAAGAAAACCAGAGTACAGTACAGAACAGTACAGGAAGGAGTCAGAGGAGAGCGGATTAAATAAAAGTACTCTTTCATCGCATGCTTGCTATATATGGTTAACAGTCACATTCAGCTGACCAGATCATTAGGTACGGTAGACCCTTTCATCGCATGCTTGCTATTCGCTAATATGCATTGACATTGCAATTTGAGATTAGACCACAATAAAAATATTACAGTCTTCAGTCAGAGTTGAATCTGGCACCTTGATCCCTGTTTTATGAAATAGCATTGCTAACTTGATTTATTTAATAAGTACAGAGCTCTCAATCACAATCACAACTGCTCGTTAGAAATTACAAAGATCAAAATTCATTGAATTACAGAAAAAAAAATTAAGCAAAAATAATATTTCCTATCATTTTACAGTATTATGTCAGCCCAAGCAACTTCAAGCCTTCAACTATTAATCACAAATAAATACAATCTAAACTTGATGCAAACCCTGCTACTTGGGTTCGATGTATTCTCGGTATGGGTACCCACTACTCGAGTCAAATGCATTGCTGGCATCTCTTATTATTGGACCTTTGGCACTGTAAGGATGCCTTGAGAGATTTGTAGCATTTGTGGAATCGTCCGAATAATACACATTAGTTGTTCTTGTACTGACATCATTTTGTAATATTATCTCTATCTCCTTCACAACTTCATTCATGGATGGACGATCTACTGCGGAATCATGTACACATTCCAATGCCAATTGCACAAACTTCCTAAGTCCCACATTTTTCGCTTGATTTACAATTTTAGGGTCCATTTTTTCTCTTAAACCATAGTACTCTTGGTCGTACTGGTCAATGACTTCCATGACCTCGCTCACTATGTAAGTGCCCTTTTCAATTGGAAGCCTGGCAGTTACTAGCTCTAGCATGACCACGCCGAAGCTGTAAACATCACTCTTTTCTGAAAGTTGTTGAGTCATATAGTACTCTGGATCCAAATATCCCTGGTAGATGCACAAAAAGAAAATTAGTGTATATGTTATTTCTTTGTTAGTCTCTTGGATGGTTCTTTCATATTTACGCCAATGTTTTGATATGATTTAGAAAACCAAGATAAAATATTTTAAATTCTAATGTGATTATGTGAAATATTTTTTGTACTCACTAGTGTTCCCTTGACTTGGGTAGAAACATGCCCTTTCTGCGTGTCAGCGATTAACATTGAGAGACCAAAATCAGCGACCTTTGCATTAAGATTTTCATCCAATAGAATATTTGTCGACTTGATATCTCTGTGTATTATCGGTGGATCAGCATGTTCATGGAGATAAGCTAATCCCCTAGCTGAACCTAATGCAATTTGTAGCCTCATTTTCCAATCCAAATAACCTTTCCCTGCAATAAGTAGCAACAGCAATTTAGGAATTAAAGCAAGGGTACAATTGACTACTCCACTGCCAGTTCAAATAAGAGATGATTTTAAGGGTTTAAAAACAAAGAGATGGTTAAATGAATATCTGGTTAGATATAAGCAAGCATGTTATACAAGTTCAATGATATTTTTTTAATTAAGCAAATCAACTTTGATTTTGAATTATCTACATCACTCTCGTTTCTGGGTCTCTTGTAAAGAAAGCTTTAGATAAAAACATGATTTTTGTATTGAGAATAGAAGAAAAGTGAAAAATGATATGTAAATATATAAGAAGATACCATTAAGGGACATACCTACTATATTGTCTCTTAATGTTCCATTAGAGATGTACTCGTACACTAGCATTTGCTCCCCTTGTTCATAGCAAAAACCTACTAAACTCACCAAGTTCTTATGATGAACCCTGGAGAGCAACTCAATCTCATTTTTGAATTCCTGTGCACCTTGCATGGATCCTTGTTTTGCTCGTTTTATAGCGACAACTAACCCATTTGTAAGGTATCCTCTATACACCTGTTATAAATAAACCCGAATGTAGCATAATTCTTCACAGAATGTTACCATGTTCAATATATTGCTAAAATTTAAAGAGTTTGATGTACCTTTCCATAACCTCCAGCCCCAATTTGATTGTTGTCTGAGAAATTACCAGTGCACTTTCTGAGCTCCTCAAAAGAGAAGCATTTTGCACTCTTCAGTTGAGGTGCTGGCCCGTCATCTTTGCCACCAGAGCCCCATGAGGCTGAAGAAAAAAAATAAAAAAATAAACTCATTAAGAAAAATTGAAATTATTCTTGCTGGCTGCTCAATTTTTTAAAATTTAAATATAGATCTAAAGATGTACCAAAAGGATTGGCAAGCACAGCTGCTTCTTTGGCTTTTCTTCTCTGTTTTGAAGCATAAACTGCTACCACAACAAGTGCAATCAAAATAACACAACCACCGGCTGCAATTCCTGCAATTGCAGCTGTACTAATTGAAGTACCTCCAGAACCTGAGAGGTTACTTTAATGAGAATCAACATTTTAACATTATATATGACTTCTTATTTGCAAAAGAAACATGATTCTTTTTCCAACAACTGAAATTTTGAAATTACCTGGGAACTGGTATGGTTGGATGAAGTAATAGGGCCTGAACTCAAGAGGTGCCATGTATTTTTGATTACTCAGATTAAAGCCCAGTTTTATAATATCACCTATACTGAAGTTCATCCCAGAAAGAGGGAAAAGCGCCACAGTTGCCTCAATATACTTATCACCTGTTATGACTATATTTGAGATATAAACTGAGTTCGACGCAGATATTAGCTGTTCCCGCAAAGTCTTCTCGAGAGCTTGAAACAAGGAACTGTTTGAAATATCATTAAATCTCGGTGCCCGGAATACCATCAGGCCTGAAAAAGGATAGGCGCATTTGCAGTTTGTCGGGCTTAACTGCTGATTGTCAGGACAGGAGGCTTGTGACGCACAGTTTGTACGGTTTGTGGTGTAAGCAGGTAGGTTTGATTGATTGTTTTGGCAGTACAAGTTGTTAGAGTGCTTGGCATCTTTGCACAGAGGATTGTTAAGGAGACTGGAGATGCCAAAAAAAAGGAGAATGATATTAGAAAACCAATAAATTGACTTATTAATTACTTGTAATGATAGATTATCAGAACAAACATACATTAATTGCGAATATGACAGATATGTAATTCTACTTGCAAATACAACAACATGAAAAGTCTCATATGAGACACAAAGAAATATGATATATGAAATTGATTACGAAATTAAAAAGAACAAGAAGCTTACGAAATTGATTTTATTGTTGATGGAATTTTTGCATCGGTGATACTATTGTTGCGGATACTGACTATCTTTAGATCTTGTCGAAGGTTGCTACCCATGTCAAGTTTGCCATCAAATTGATTAAAATCTAAGAACCTGTTGAAAAAATGTATTAATTGTTGTAAACATTTGGCAAATTATATCTTCTACCCCTACAAAATGAGAGAAAATCTATGGGTACCCTACAAATCAAAGTTAACCAAAGTACCATCATGAGAAAAAACATATGATAATTTCTTCACTCCCAAAAAAAATATGAGAAAGATGTACAAATTAATCTAATATTGAAGGTCTATGCTTGATAGGATTTGGCGCAGAAGTCCGTTATTTTGTTCAAGGATAAACTAAAAGGAAGCATAATTTAGTGAGTAACTTGTTGGGTAACTTACACTTGTTGTACATGGGGAAAAGTAAACTATTATTGCTTAAATCTCTAAGGAAAAGAGTGAAATGTAATGCAATTTACCAAGAAAGGAGCTAGAAGGGGCTATTTAAAGACTTACACAACGGTGAGGTTTTTGAATGCAGTAAGGTCTGGTATATTTCCAGTCAGACTATTATTTGCCAGATTCCTGCAGAGAGATAAAAAAAATATAATAAAAGAAACACTATGGTTGATCTTGAATATATAATAAACAAAAAGTATTATTTGAGATAAAATTGATAACTTACAACACAGAGAGACCCGTTAGGTTGGTAATACTAGGTGGTATACTGCCGCTCAACTTATTGTTATTCAATTGGCTGTTTTGAATGTGGCAGAAGGTCAAACAAAGCAAAGTAATAATAATAATAATAAGAGGGAATTTCATGTATCATTTCCCCCTCCAAACTTTGAAATTACGTATTTCCCCTTCTAAACTTTCGAAACTCACAAATTTACTTACAACAACATATATGTTACGAATCTCATAAAATTCAATCTTTATTAATGAAATGGGTAAATTTAATTAATTACTTTTAAATATATTTTATTAATGAAATGGGTAAATTATTTAATTACTTTTAATTACTTTTAAATATATTTTATTAATGAAATGGGTAAATTTGTGAGTTTCGAAAGTTTAGAAGGGGAAATAGTACGTAATTTCAAAGTCTACAGGAGTAAATATGTAATATTGAAGTTTTTGAGGGGATAGATGAAATTCTCTCTAATAATAATAATAATAATAATAATAATAATAATGGTAGCAAAGAGACTTACAGGGTCTGTAAAGTCTTAGGCCCCTTTATGTTGGGAATAGGGCCAGTAAAATTATTGTTGTCAAATATCCTGCCAAAATAGTTACAATCAAAAGAAGTCAATATGTGAAGTGAAGATCTGTTAAAGATTAAAAAACAAGAGAAGCTTACAAGTGTATGGAACGCATATTAGAGCTGAAAAGGGCTGCACTGATTCTACCAGTTAACTGATTCTTATTGAAATGGCTGTTCATTATTAACAAATTTTCAAATTCATATTTGAACTCAATCGAGGAATGGGATTAATGCAAAAATTAGCATTAAAATTCAGGGGAAAAGTTGTAAATTAAAACGTACAAATGCGATGTGTTTACGAGAGAGTCGAGACCAGGAGGAAGGGGTCCTGTAAGCTGGTTATCAGCTATATCAAGCCAAAACAGTTTTACGAGTGAACCAATTGTAGAAGGTATGCTCCCACTGAATTTATTTGAATTAAGGGCCCTGCAATTTTATGATAATTCAAGTTATAAATATAATAGACCAACATGTAAATATGAACTACTGTACCTGGAGTTTCATATTTATTATTTAATAGAAAATTTGAATTAAAATTCCAATAAAAAAGCTAAATCAATGGCAAGTAATTCTTACAAAAAGGTTAAATTTTTCAAATTCCCGATTGTAGTCGGTATAGTGCCAGTCAAGTTGCAACCTAGCAGTGACCTAGACAAGTCAAGAGTATAAATACATAAGACCTTCACCTTTATTTTTTTGTCTTTTAATTCAATTCACTAGTATAATATATTGTTATATAAATTGTAATTACAGGCTTGTAAGCTTTTGTAGTTGGCCAATGCTTTCTGGCAGCGAGCCAACAAGGTCAGGGTTTGAAGCAAGATCCCTGAAAAACCAAAATCGAGTAAATTAATTTTGAATTTCTTCATTGCCATTCGATAATAATAATTTTGAAAATTTAACTACAAATCAATGCAATTTCATTTAGATATCGATTTCCAGACAAATTTAGTGAACTCACAAGATTGTCAGTTCAGTTAGTAGGCTGATGTCAACACTTATCTTGCCTTTGATTTTCATACCGGGCAATGACCTGCAAAGTTTACAAACCAAATTAAGTACAAAAGTCTATAATAGACTAGATCAAAAAGAGCACACCATACAATGTTAATAATAAATATTAGTCAAAATTAGAGGCTAGTTTGGTGGTAATCTGACAAAAAATTTATAAACAAGGGGAAAATATAGTAGCATTTTTCTTTTGGTAAAGGGAATTGAGATAGTGAGAAGTACATACAGTGATGTTACTCTTCCTTTTGAACATTGAATCCCATCCCATGGTTTGTCGCATGGATCAGTCGTCTCATTCCAACTTGTCGGCAAATGCTGCCATTGGCTTATTAATGATTTCAATGCCGAAGCTACAAAAAAAAGTGAAATCTCTGTTATCAATGTGTCTTGGATAATAACTTCATATTATTTTCCTTGATCTGCTCCATGAAGTATAAGGAAGACATTCAGAAAAACAACAGAAAATAATTGAAATCAAACCGGTACAAGCAGGTACCATGATACCAGAAAACCATAAACAACTAACCATCTTGAGAACTGGTTACACCAAACGCCACTTGAAGACTAGTTACAAACAAAAACAACAGCAGGAGGCGAATTGTACCCATGCCTGCCATGTCAGCACCGGCAAGTTAGTTCTCGAGAATCCAACAACAGAAATGGAGAGACAACACCAAGCATATGAATTAGCTCAATATTTGTTTGACTTTCATATGCCAAATATCTCGATAGTTGTAAGCAAGAGATTTATAAAGAAAAAAATTGTAAGCACGGGAGAAGATAAGAGGTAAGGATCAAGAGGGGGAGAGTGGTTGTTTGAATAGATCAATATTATTAAAAAATATTAAGGGTTTTGACTTTGAAGTTGCAACAACTATAAATTATATCCATTTGCTTATTTGTTAATGCCATTATTATAAATGTACGGAGAGTGATTGCTCCAGTGAATTATCTTTTTTAGCGGCTTTGATTTGGTCAGAAATTCCTACCAACAGGGTTTGTCGATCGATCTATGATCTAGATGGTCAGATCAATGGTTTGGAGGGGACGAGTTTCGCATGTGTAGATTGAGCAGTTCACTCTCGCTCCCGTTTCCTTCCTTTCGATGTTTTTTTCCCAAGCAGGTGAACGAATTTCGCACCAATAAAAGTGATGCATTATGCATATTACAGATGTTGTCAACTCATTTTAGTAGATATTTATTTATTTATTTCCTCATTTTAGTATTGGAATATATAAACATTAAGTTATATTAACAACATACGCATTTAATAGCTAACCGAAATTATATTTATCAAAACATAAAAATCAGAATTATAAATATTCCCTTTATACTTTTATGATTTAAATAATTTGTTTATTAAATTTGGTACAATTTAAATATTGTTCATCAAGTAATAATTTGAAAATTAACAATTCAGTTTTAAGAAAATTTAATCAAGTCTGAACGTGATTAAGAGTAAAGCTAGCTACAATTAAAAATAAATTTTAGACGTGATAGCTAAACTGGTCGCAAAGCTAATAGGACCACAAAATTTTACATTGTTATATGATGCATTCACATTTTTTTATAAAAAGAGTTTGTTTACCATCATATGACTGAGCAATTTGAAACTCAAAAATTGTGAGCTTAATTGGGAATCATTATAATGAAGCTATGAACTTGTCAACTTGAGAATCATTATAACCCATCAAGTTAAATGCTGCATATATATATGCATGCTACATCTTTTGATTAATTTAAACCTAATAATTAATTTGTTATCGGTTGCTTGGTCAAATGTCTTTCCGCAGATATGGTAAATTACAATAAAAAAATAAGCACCAAGAATTGATTAATTATATTCATGACCAATTAATCACACAACAATTTGTAATATTTATTTTTATTGTGGTCTTATCTCAAATTGCAATGTCAATGCACATTATTAGCGAATAGCAAGCATGCGATGAAAGAGTAAGTGTACCTAATGATTTGGTCAGCTGAATGTGACTGTTAAGTTTTATTTAATCTGCTCTCCTATGACTACTTCCATTTACAATGTTCTTTATTGTTCCCATTCAATTGCAACCATAAGCTCTTAGGTGAACTTTTCTACTCCGTACTGTTCTGTACTCTGGCTTTAATTCTTAATTAATTATTTGACTCTGCCATGGCAGGCTCTCCCAAAGGGACAAAAAAAAAAAAAAAAAATTAAATCTCAAGTCCAACTCATCCAAGACCTTAGCCCATCAGAAAAGCCTGTTAAAATGGCGGAGTTGTCAAGTTTTTATAATCTTATTTGCTATTCAAGTTTTTACAATTTCCTACCAAGGTTGTCCTTTTTTTTTAATCCTTGTCAGTTAACGCGATACACTGGAGAGGTAGCGGTGGGCCTGGCCCAGTTCGCCTGGAGAGCTAACTAGATCTATAACTTCCACTCGGAGGTTCAATGAATCGTAAGTTGAGAGCCTCAGAACTTCAAGATTAGAATGATTCAAAAATGACCTCATGAACAGAGTCCCCTCAAACTGGTTAATAGGATAGGGAAAGGTACCATAGAGACACGAGTCTTTCAAAAATGGAGGGAAATTTTACTTGAAATTGATTATATTGCAAGTCAACTAGCTTAAGAGAAGAAAGATTTTCCAAACAAAGAGGAAGATTGTTGATTTTAATAGAATTTGATAAGGTTGCGGAAAAACAGTGATGAATTCTGAAAAATGATCTGATATTCATGTTGATACAGTGAGGGCTTTTATAGCCAAGAGATACAACGGTATCCTATTCTATTCTAACGGTTGCCTAGTTGCCTATTTACAGCTGTACTATCTATTATTAGAAAAAGATGGAGATACTTTAATTTCTATTTTTAGTAACTCTCTTTTTCTAATTGTGGCCAATGACGATAAAATCCCTAAACGGATCTGAGGCCCATTTAGCCTAATCACTCTTATTTTCAACACTCCCCCTCAAGTTAGGGTTGTAAATGTCGATCAACCCTAACTTGATAACATTTTCTTCGAATGGCCTCGGTTCTAGCCCCTTTGTAAAAACATCCGCAAGTTGATCTTCGCTTCTTACATAGGGTGTTTCAATTTCCTTGGATTGAATTTTTTCTCGAATAAAATGACAATCCACTTCAATATGTTTCGTTCGTTCATGGAACACGGGATTAGACGCTATGTGTCGTGCCGCTTGGTTGTCGCAAAACATTTTTATTGGGTCTTGCTTTTTTATTCCAATATCCGAGAGAAGTTGCTTGATCTAAGTCAACTCACTTGCGGTTGATGCCATGGCACGATATTCCGCCTCGGCGCTTGATCGTGCCACGACATTTTGCTTCTTGCTTTTCCATGTGACTAAATTTCCGCCTACATATGTGCAAAAACCGGTAGTTGATTTTCTATCGAAACTTCCGGCCCAATCTGCATCGGAATAGCCACATATATCATTAGAATTATTGTTTCTCATTACTACTCCCTTTCCGGGAGTTCCTTTTAAATATCTTAAATTCTATTTATTGCATCTAAGTGTGGTGTTCTTGGTGCATGCATGAATTTACTGATTTGGCTTACTGCAAAAGAAATATCCGGTCTGGTTACGGTTAGATAAATTAATTTACCTACTAACCGTTGAAATTTGTTAATATCTTCTAAGGGTATTCCTTCTTCGGAATTTAATTTATGCTTACCATCTATTGGTGTGGAAATTGGCTTACATCCTAATTTTCCGGTTTCTTTTAATAAATCTAAAGTATATTTTCTCTGTGATATAAAGAGGCCGGTTTTGGAATGTGCTACCTCTATGCCTAAGAAATATTTTAACAATCCTAGGTCTTTGATGTCAAATTTTTCTTTTAATTGGGACTTAATTTTTTTAATTTCTTCTTGATTGTTTCCGGTGATTATAATATCATCTACATATACCAAGACTATAGTAGTTGTTTTTCCCTCGATTTTGACAAATAAAGAGTGATCGGAACTACTTACTTTAAAATTGCAAGAAATTAAATGAGAGCTTAATTTACCGTACCATGCTCGTGGAGATTGTTTTAGTCCATAAATCGATTTATTTAACCTACAAACTAAATTAGAATTTGCTTCCAATTTATGGCCGGGTGGTAATGTCATATATACCTCTTCTTTCAAGTGTTCCTTGAAGGAAGGCATTTTTAACATCCATTTGGTAAAGATTCCAACCGTTATTTACCGCAAGAGAAAATAAAATTCTAACGGTATTCATTTTTGCCACCGGTGCAAAAGTCTCTTGGTAGTCTATGCCATATGTTTGGGTGTATCCTTTGGCAACTATCTTGCCTTATACCGTTCTATGGTACCGTCACTATTGTATTTGATTTTATATACCCATTTGCATCCAACCGGTTTTTTATTTTTTGGTAACGGAACAATTACCCAAGTTTCATTTTTTCCTAGAGCTTTTAGCTCTTCTTTCATGGCTTTACACCAATTTGGAATTTTTTCGGCCTCATGGTAATTGTTTGGTTCTACTTCTTTTTGGAGAGAAGTTATGAAGGCTTTATGATTAGATGAGATATTTTTATATGAAATGAAATTTTGTATTGGATATTGTACCTTATAAGTGATAAAGTCCCTTAACCTTGTTGACGGTTGTATTGTTCTTGTTGACCTTCGTAGAGGTGTCCCCTCAATATTTTCTTCCTCTTGTTCGGTTTGAGGGTTTTCCTCCATCTCATTTACATCATTTGTTGATGTCTCATTTTCTTCCATGGTATTAATTTGTGGCCATGTAAATATGTTTGTTTGTTCTTGAGTGGTAATATTTTCTTCAAGGTTCTTATAATAAGGCTCATTTTCTAAAAATGATACATCTCTAGAAATGTAAATTTTTGGTTAATCGGATCATAGCATTTGTATCCTTTCTTTTGTAGAGAGTATCCTAGAAAAATGACCTTAATTGATGTATAATCCAACTTGTCTTGTTTAATTTTATGCACATAGCATGTACATCCAAAGATTTTGAGATGATCTATTTTGATTTTTCTTTGGTAAAGGATTTCTAATGGACTCTTATAATTTAAATTGACACTAGGCAATCTATTAATTAGGTATGTTGCGGTAAGCACGGCATCCGACCAAAAATTTTTGGAACATTATTTTGAAATAAAAGTACTCGTGTCATCTCAAGAAGATGACGATTTTTTCCTTTCCGAAACTCCGTTTTGTTCGGGTGTGTAAACACATGTGGTTTGATGTAAAAATCCCTTTTGTTTAAAGAAATTTGAAAAATTATTATTTACAAATTCCGTTCCATTATCACTTCTAAAAGTTTTAATTTTTGCACTAAATTGATTTTCTACAAAATTATAGAAGTCTTGAAATTGAGAAAAACTTCACTTTTATTTTTTAGTAAATATAGCCAAGTTGATCGAGAAAGATCATCTATAAAAATAACAAAATATTTGTAACCATTAAAATATTCAATAGGGGCGGGTCCCCACACATCCGAGTGAATTAATTCAAATGGTTTCTCACTTTTACAACTTGATAAATGAAAGGGTAATCTCGTGTGTTTTCCTAGTTTACACACTTCACAATTACTACAATCTAATTTTGGAAAATCAAAAATACATTTTAGAATTTTGTCGGAAGGATGCCCAATTCTTCGATGCCATAGAGTGCCCAAATCTTCTTGTTTGGTAACTGACTTTTTCGCAATTTAAAATAAAGAGTCCATTATCCAAAATACCTTCACCAATAATCCTCTTGGTTAACCATTCCTGAAAAATCACATTTTTTGATGAAAAAATAATCTCACATTTTAATTCCCTTGTGATTTTACTAATGGATAACAAATTTGATGAACAATTTTGGACATACAAGACATTTGGAATTATTTTGGTGAAAACCTTAATTGTACCACTTCCTATAATTTTCATTCGTTCACGATTGGCAACGGTCACATATTGGTTGGTTTCAAGCTTTTTATAATCCTCTAATAAATTTATGTTTCCTGTCATATGGTCCGTTGCCCCGGAATCAATAATCCATGACGAATGTTTTAAATTGTAACTTAAATTGGCCATACCAGAATTCTTTTGAGAATTAGGGAGAAGCAGCACAGAAAGTTGCTGTAGAAGCTGCTGCACCTGATCTGAGTTCGGATCTCCTGTGGCTGGATTTGATTCGGATCCGGTTAAGAGAGCAGCGGACCCGCTAGCCCCTTCTGATGTTTCGCCTCCCCCAACAGATGCAAACCCCCTTTTTTCCGCCCCTCTGCGTTCTTCCTTCGCCTCCCCCTTTCTATCGCCACCATAGCCTTTTGCTCCTCTGTTGGGGCGAAGGTGAGGATGGAGGAACCAACAGCCGTCTCGGTTGTGGCCTGCACGCCTGCAGTGATCACACCGGTCGGTGGTTGAGGCTCCCCTCCCTTTGCCACCATCTCTAGGGTTTGTATAAAACTGAGTTTGGAAGGCTTTGTTCTCTGAAATTTGAGGGTGGCTGCGGATTCATGAGGAGTCTTCTTGACTCCTCCCTGTCAATTGTTGCCACCACTTCGTCGAATGTTGGCATTTCGGTTGAGAGAAGAATTTGGGAGCGAACAGCTTCATAGCTCGAATCAAGAGCGCCCAGATAAGTGAATATTAGATCTTGTTCGGCTCTTTTTTGAATTTGATTTGGGTCGACTGTTGGGGGAAGATAAACTTTGAGCTCTTCCCATTTTGTTGTGACTTCGGTCCACCAGTTGAGAATTGGTTTGATTTCCTTGCTTGATTTGTGCGAGTTCTTGTTTGAGATTGAAGATGTGGGCAAAATTTTGCTGCTGGCCATATCGTTTCTTTGCTGTATCCCACACTTCCTTTGATGAGTTGAGGATACATAAATACATGAGCAATTTGGGGCTCCATGGTATTCACTAACCATGACATGATCATATGAATCGGTTGATTGCCATTCTTCTATTTTTGCATTTTCATCATCTGTTGTTGCCCCCTGTGGTTGCTGGTACGGGTTTCTTTTTTGTCCCATTGACGAAACCCATTTTTCCTCTGCCACTGAGTGCTAGCATCACTGATCGTGACCATGGGATATAATTTCGGTTACCAGACAGTATTATGGTTGTGAGTTTGGAGTTGTCGGTTTGTGCCATCTTTGCCTTTTTTGTTACTGGTATTGTTTACCAGTGTTTCGGATTTTGTATTGAGAGTAGGTTCTTGTTGGCTCTATTGGCTCTTGACCTTTTTCTCTTTGTTTACTGGTACAGAATCGGTACCAGCTCTGATACCATGTTGATTTTAATAGAATTTGATAAGGTTGCGGAAAAAACAGTGATGAATTCTGAAAAATGATCTGATATTCATGTTGATACAGTGGGGGCTTTTATAGCCAAGAGATACAACGGTATCCTATTCTATTCTAACGGTTGCCTAGTTGCCTATTTACAGCTGTACTATCTATTATTAGAAAAAGATGGAGATACTTTAATTTCTATTTTTAGTAACTCTCTTTTTCTAATTGTGGCCAATGACGATAAATCCCTAAACGGAATCTGAGGCCCATTTAGCCTAATCATCTTATTTTCAACAAAGATTTCCAGCAAAATTGTTGAATGAAAGATCTAGTTCTTCGAGATTTTTCAGTCGGCGTTATAGTCCTATAATATTAACAAGAAAGATCATTATATAAAATATATTTTTTGAGCAAATTCCTATGTTTTCAAACATCTATGATCTACCAGTGTAGAGATACTGTAGAAATTATAATTTCTTTCCTATTGTAAAAAATGAAATTACTTTAATATTGAATTACCTTTTGATGTTAAAGTACCGGTTAGATCATTGTATGCTAACGAAAGGGATTTAAGAGCAGGCCAATGTCCCAAATTGGGAAAAGTCCCATTAAACATACATCTGCTTAGACTAACCACCTCCAAGTTTAGTGCACTAAGCTCTGTCAGATTTTTTTCATTAAAATATCGGTTAAATTTAAGAAAATAAAAGAAGTGGTTATCATTAATTAATTGTCATAAATATAAAATGGTTCATTTATAAAAAGCTACCTTTGGCAGGGATGATTAAAGTACGTTGTCGAAGTGATGATATATACTTTGGCTAAGGAGGAAATGATGCTTTTAGGGAGGTCGTTGTATGAAGCTAGGGTCTAACTGGACCAAGATTCAAATCTGACGAAAGGGTGCTTGTATCAGCAAACAGAAACAACTCATATAGTTTTCTCTTAATAAGCTTGTCAGGAAGTAATGATTGCAATTGGTTTTTCTCTTCTATATATACAGATTAAACTCAAATAATCAGTTATTTAATAAACTAAAGTAAATATATATCTTTGAGGTTAATTGTTTTAGTTTTTTTTTTAGTATTAATTGCACTTGTTCTAATAGAAAATTCACATCTTAGAATACAATAGGAAAGTGTAAGTAATTTATAGTAATTAAAGGCTTGGTGCCTTAATTAATTTACTACAAATTCATTTATTATATACGTACTGAGGTCAAGTTGAGTGACGTGGCTGGTGATTGAATCGCAGGTGACGCTGTCACTCCTTGCCATGGAATGGACTCTGCTGCTTTTCTGTATCTCACCATTCAAAATTTTCCATTTAACGCATTTCAATACAGAAACTTTTTCATGCACAAATCTCGACAAATTTGAATGGTTGGATCTGCAAAAGCTGGCTGCTGCTTTTCTGATAAAAAAGCAGCAGAGTCGGACCCCCTTGCCATGTATAGTACGACTGAAAGGGCAAGGAAGCATTGATCTCTCCTCTTAATTCCCTGCATGATATTGATATCCTCCAGTCCTCTAACTCTGACGTACTCTGACCCGCTCACACATAATTTTTCAATTGACAATTATGAAATAAAATTTACGTAAGGCATCACATATTCATGTATATATATATATGGTTCACATTTTGTTAAAAATTCATATTTATACATGATTATACATGGTTCATTTTTTATGAACGTATATTTTGCACAAATTAATATTGATTTGCACTATAATTAGTACAAATTATATATTAATTAATTAGTAAGAACGACTTAGTGAAAACAATATATAAATTACCACGTACTTCCGAATGATGTATAACTTGCATTGTTATTAATTTGAAAAATAATAATGAAAAACGTTATCAAATGCTAGCTGCTGCACCACGTTATCAAATTAAATTTTGCATGCATTTGCAAGCTTGAACATATTTGTTTGTAAATATTTATAAAATACTTATTTTGTATATATCAAGACTGTCTATAAATCAATATTGTTTATAAAATTTGGGTGGGAATAAAGCATGTCTATATCAAAGACTAGTGCTGTATAGCAAATTAAGACTCAGAAATTGGGTGGGAAAACGTATCTAATTAAAATATATTGCACAAAAGATAAATGATTCATTTAGCTCTAGCCTTGTAAGATTTTTTTTATTATTGTGGTAATTATTGTCTAGTAAAATAAGAAAGTGAATAAAGAAGAGTGACAATTATCTTCTTGTCAAATATAATTTGTAAGAGTGATCATTAAAATTACACTCGTATCTTCATATTTTATCTCCCTATCAAATATAATCTAATATATATATATATATAGTACTGTACAACTGTCTGCCATAACCAAAGAAATACCAAATTAAATAAAGAGAGTATAAGTCCTTGCGCAATTCAACTATACCAAAGTGTGATGGAGTGTTTTCAATTTGTCGAGAATTTTTCATTTGAAGAATATATATCTATATTTTATTGTGAAGAAGAAAGATGAAATCTTTTGTGATATATTAGAAGTAACCAAATCATTGATTCTATTCCACACAGTTTATATGAAAATTCTTAATCCTTAACCACAAATGTCTGAAAGAACTGATCATGATTCGGTTCATTAGAAAATGTCTAAAGAAACTGATTTATTGATTCAATTATATATATCTATGACATCAAAAAACATTTCATCTTTCCGATTCTTTATAAAATATATATATAATACATTTCATCTTTCCCATTCTTTATAAAATATTTAATACATTTCTAAAATAAAATATTCTGAATTTTATCGGTGACATAAATGAGCTACAGTTAATCGACTGTTATATTTTTCCATTATTGACTTGGTACACTAAGGTTCACTTACACTATCAAGGTATAAGTACTGTGATACAAGCATAGTCTTAAACTGGGATTGCATAATAGCTTTAAAGCCCAGGAAAGCAGCAAGAGGAATTCCCACAAAGTAATAGCACCTAACATTTATATATATATGCTACCTTGCAGTGCTTGCCATCCACTTCCCTCAGCCACACCTTCACATATAGAATACATGTCATGAAACATATAAATTATCCTATCATTTCATCTTTATAGGTAACAGAACCAAACTACATCTTTATATTTAATTTAATACCAGCTCTCTTATTTTTGTAAGCTACCAATAAAATTTAGTTTCAAATAACTGTTTCCACATTATTGTTTCTTTATTTCTAATTATAATTTTATTTGTTATCCATATATGTGGAAGTTTCTTAGCTTATACTAAATTAGTGTTTTCTGTAAATAGTTAGTACCATACCTGTCATGCCACGCACCAATTTTTGTTATACTCATCATTGAACTTTCATTTTATTTAAAATCTAGGTGGAGGCTACCAAGTTGTTAACTTTCAAGTCAGCAAATCATGTAGTATGGAAGCTTATGAATATATAAAGTTATGTATGTTGTTTATGTTAATTATTTGTTGAATTACGAATACATAATTAATGTCATACTTCTATCTGTTCTGACCAGTATACCGCTAATTAAGAAAGGACATATATATATTATACTGATTCTATAAAACTACCGATACAAATTAAAAGGTGAGGTACTTAATATTTTGCTAAACAGCATATCCATCTCCTATCGGTTTAGGCAACAAGCACCGATAGAGGAAGCTTACATTTCAAATGTTTAAACCCTCCAAATACACTCGTCTCTTCACTATTTGATGGTACTCTCAATTTTTTTATCACACTTCTATTTAAGAAACCTAACTCAATCTAGGCGCTGATACCACTTTGTTGTTTTGTTTTATATTTTATATATAGTGGAAGAGAGAGAAATGAAGAATAATCGAGGTAGCAGAAATTTTCACACTATATATATTGTTATTTTCCAACTCTCATACTTCTTACATATATATATATATATATGAAAATTCAAGAAAAATAAATGTAGTAGAAATTTTCATACTACAAACAGGGCCGGCCCTTAACCCAGGGTACCCAGGGCCCCAAAATCCAAGAGGGCCCCCAAAAAAAAAAGTTTGTATATGGTAAAAAACAAATTCTGTGTTTTTCCAAAACTTTCATTGCGCAGAGAAAAAAACCTAGCTCCTCCCACGATCTCGTTTTGCAACTGCTTCGAATATTGTCGCATCGTGCGAATGTCAGATGCCAATTGGGGTTTGAAATTTCAAATGGGGGTTAGAGATTCTGAACTCTTGTTCTTCTAGTGTCGACTCGCTGAGGTGAGGTTTTATCTTTATAAGCGATGCCTTTTTTTTGCAACCATAGCTACTGAGTTATCTCAAATTCTCTGGACAATCTCTCTATTTGGTATGCTTGGTGCGTGGTTTTGATTAAAGCAAGTGATTAGTGATCACTATAGCCACTTTCAGTTGTGTAATAATTAATTTAATAACTTAGCTTTTGCCACTTTTATTTTGTTTTACAGCGAAGATCAAATTTAGGTAACTCATAGACATAGTTGGATCTAAGTCAGCGCTTCCTTTGTGCTTCATTACCCAAGTTCTATACTTCTATACTTATTTTTTTTTAATTTAAAACAATGTTGTTTAGAAAAAATGCATTAGGTAGCGAAAAAAGAAACAGAAAAAGAGAGGGAGAAGAAAACTAAATCTCAAAAAGGTTCTATTCAAAGCATTGAAAGAAAATTAAACCGCAAAATGAGTCTTTGGAAAATCAATTACTGTGCCTATTACTAACTGTAACTATTACTGTGGCATCTGCAGAAAGGAGATTTTCAAAATTAAAGTTGATAAAATCTTATTTACGAACAACTATTACTCAAGATAGGTTGAATGAATTAACAATATTAAGTATTGAAAAAAATATGTTAAAAACTATTGATGTTGAACATATAATTAATGATTTTGCTTCTAAAAATGTTAGGAGTTCATTTCAGATGACATGTGCTTTATATGTGTTTTTTTGTGCAGGTACAACATACAAGTATTCAAAATTGGTTTATCAAGAAGTAAGAAGCATGGTGTGGATATGTAAATCATTGTATATGTTTTATTTTGAGGGGTATTGGTTTTATGTCCCCCTTATTTTGTATGATATATTGACATATTAATAAAAAAACTGTTGTACATGAAGGGTTTTCAAATTTTCTCCCGCCCCGGATCCCAAATCTTCAGTACGGCCCTGACTACAAAACCATCTATTTATAAGCCACATGGTGACCTATAAAAATTCAAGAAAAATAAATGTCATTAAACATAACACAAGTATTAAGTGCATGAATTACACATCCCAACTTGATCATTAGAAAATCGAAGCATTTAATCTATTAGAAAATCCAAATACATTTACTCTAACTATTTGACTATTTGACCAAATAAGAAAATATTAATTTCAACATATAAAAACTAAACACTAATTTTAACACACATTCGGATCGTTTTTGACTGAGAAAGGTATAGCCTCTCTTTTCATTACAAGAAACTTAGTACAATCTCCCTGAATAGATACAAAATGATACATATTACAAAAAAAAAAAAAAAAATCACACTAGCCAGAAAATTACATATATAACATAGCCAATAGCACCCAATAACAATTTGGAATGGCTTTAGGAAATCATAATTATGTGAAAAATAATATTATTTATTAAATCATGATTTATTATTTATTAAAACGTACGTGCAAATTCAAATAAATCTCACAAAAAGAACAATAAGACGTGTGAATATTTAGGCGCTGTCAAAGATGAATGACTATGCGCAGTCACAATTAGGAGATCATAACCCAGAAAGAACCTTCATCATAACTTCTCGAGGACGATATATTGCTTCAAGTGAAATGGCTTTAGGAACGTTGAGACCGGGACCTTCAGTTAAGTCGATGAGTTCATCCGTTGTTCTTTCCCAGTCGAAACATTGAATCAGAGTTGCTAATATCAACCACACTTGTCGCATGGCGAGGCCTTCTCCCGGGCACCTTCTCCTGCCCATCCCGAATGGTATCATGAACTTACTCTCAGCTTTCCCATTTTCAAATCTATCCGGCTTAAATTTCAGAGGTTCCTCCCATAGGTTGGGATCTCTGTGGATATAATACGCATTCACTAACAGCATCGTTCCGCGTGGGATGTTGTAGCCTTCTATGGTGACATCTTCGCGTGACTCATGAGGCAGAAGAAGTGGGCCACCAGGGTAAAGTCGGAGCACCTCACTCAGAATGCATTGAAGGTAGGGAAGCTGAGGCATGTCGGATTCCTTTATCAACCGCTCGTTCCCGACGTGCTTGTCGATTTCGTCTGTTGCCTTCTTTAATAATTGAGGATTGTTCAGTAGGTGGACCATCGCCCATTCCACTGTGTTAGATGAGGAATCTAGTCCAGCTATTAATATGCTCTGTATTTAAAAGGAGAAATGTAGTTAGTTTAAAATATAGTCACTGTAGAAGATATTTACTTGTTTCCAATTTTAATGTAATATTACTATTATATTAATTAGCTTCACACTTATTAACTTAATTACATACCTGGATGATGCGTAGAATTATTTGGTCACTGTATCCCTCCGGATCATTTCTCTGCAATTGAAGCAAATGAGCAATCATTGTTTTCTTTGTTTCAGAAGTATTTTTCTTGTGCTCATCAATTAGGTTTTGGACCATCTCTATCTGCTGCTTTACTGCGTGTATCTTTTTCTTTATCGCTCCATTTAGATCCACCCCCTAGAACCGGTAGATAGTCTTCTATATTAGATGCCCCGCCCAAGGCCAATTGCTCCTCCAGTGCTTCCTAAACCACTTCGTGTCCTCCATGTCCTTTACGTTATCTTCATAGAACCTCTTTCCAGCTATCATTGTCATCATCACATTAAGCGACAGTTCAAATAGACATGTTTTCAGCCTCCAACTTCACCCCATTTAAGCCGTTCGACCCGAAACAACAAGTCTTCCAAGACTTGAAGAGTTGGCGAGCCATGTTATCGATCTCTCTCGCGCGAACATCAGTCGAGGCATGTATCTTCTGAGGTGAGAGGAGCCTCACCTGCTTGCAATCTTCCTGACACTACGCAAATAGGGACCGTAGTTTGGCTCTACCTATTTCAACGACTTCTCCATCTCCACTGCTCAATCTGGCTAAGATTAATAGGGGTCTGTTGGCGAAGGCCAAGTCGTGGGTGGTGAGGCACTCTTCAGCCAATGACGGAGAGGAGGATGACGAGGATCGGCCAAGAGCCAAAGTGTAGAAAGGTGATGGGGCCATATCTTTGGGATATGCGGGCCAGAGCATGATGAAGGGGCTTTTTGAAAAGATATAGGTGGCCGATGAAGGGAAGTGCTGGAGGACTCGGAGGCAGTTTTCTTAATTTTTTGGTATAATAAGATAGAAATACAAAGACAAGGATAGCAGTGGAGATGAGGAATGCTCTGTAAAACTAACTCCAAGGAAGGCATTGTTAAATTGAGTAGTGATGTGGTTACCAAGTAGGATTGCAAATGTGTGGATTTTGTTGAGCAAATGATTCATCATGGAAGGCTTATAAATAGGACAGGAAAGGGGCCACAAAATATATTACCAACACTTTTGCTGAATTAATTAATATGAACATTCAGTCAAATACCTAAGAAAAAAACGAATTAATTCTCAATTTGACCTGCATTATTGATCAGCCTTCTGACCTCTCCAAGCCTAGTGAGAAAACATTAATTATCATCCCATAATTCCTCCATTGTTTAATAGTTGTAGGTGCTTAATTTAGTATCTCAGCTAGCTGTTGCTTACTTGTAGGTTTTCTTAATTTGTATCTCATAGTTCTTTCTAAAATGCGAGTGATTTTTTTAATTTTAGGTGTCCTTCTACCACATCTAGTCCATCTATACCTCATTGTAATATTCTATATGAGGAGGGCTCAAATGCCTCATGATTTAGTGTTCTAATCATGCTCCGCTTCTTATCTCCCGCTTTCCAAGTCCAAATAGTCGATTCGAACCGCTCACATGATCACCAGATTAAAATTTGCTTTGATACCAAATTATTATATTTTTTTGTAAATTTTATACGATTTGTTTAGATAGGTACAAAATTTTATTTTTTCCAAAAATTACGCGCGCACCATTCAAAATAAAGATTTTGTATCTATCTAAAAAGTATCCAGGTCAATTCTGGACCATTACAGACATTGATCAAGAAGCTGCACCTAATCCGCGCGTACTGGTTTTCATTCTGGGGCCTCTGAACATTGATCAATGGAATTGGCCTGTACTGCTTGGTGCTGCTTCCAGCCATATAATGCTAGCTGTACCTTGCATACTGTTGTGATGTGCTAGTTTTATCATATCATGTATGCTAGGACAATAACAATAATGGTTCTTATACCAATCACAATGCACTAATAGTTGTCGGTAATAGGATGTTAATCATAGCATTTGCTGTATGCATTATAATTCGTAATTTTAAAAATCGTGATTTGTAATATTACCGACTCGTAAAATCTACGTGTGTTATGCATTCTATTTTTCATTTCAAATTCAAACGTTGATCCAAACCGTTTTAACATAAATTACAATCCAATTTAACAAATCGCGTGTGTTAATAACTGTCCTTTTTGATGAATTTTAACCTCAACAGTTGAAACCATTTGAAACATGAGGAGGTTTCAAATGCCTCCATATTTTTTGTGGTGCATCTATTATGCCTCCACTTTTTATTTTTCTAAGAACAAAAAATCTAAAATTTATATATCAAAAATAAAACAGTTCTATGTGATCTATTACTCTTCCATAATTTATCCACATCGGCGTATTTTTGCGAGTACATGATACTAATCAAACAAAATCGATATGGCCGTGAAACTTACATTTGCATAGAGAAAATGATATAGATTATATTTAACGGTTTTTATATTGACATTAATTTTTTTTTTCTTTGTTTAGTTGTGACCAGTGTTCTGATAGCTAGTTAAAAGTTATAACTCTATCAGTCGCTTTTTTTTATGCCGTTAAAAGCTATAACGCTATCAGTTGCTTATTATTATTTTTTTGAGAAAAAGATGAGAGGTCTGAATTTTAAACCTCACCAGTTGAAACCATTTGAAACATGATGAATAATTCAACATAAATAGTTAAAAGCTATCAGTCGCATAAATATATAGATTATATGCCATGAACTTTTAATTTTCGGACCTTAAAAGCTATAACGCTATCAGTCGCTTTTTTTTGTAAGGGTTTTAATTGTTAGCTATAATTGTGGTTATAATTTTTTCGGACTTTAAAAGTGATGACGCAATAATTGCTATTTAGAACCTGGTTATGACTGATGCAAGTATCTGAGTTTTATTATAAACAAAGAGTTTCACTAGTAAATTGATAAGATTAGTAAGAATAGAGTGGTTGTAGAATCCTCTAGAGGGCCAAACTTTTTTAAACATTTCATTGAAAAGGGTGACTAATACTTTTCCACCGCATTTTACTAGTGAAAACAGATGAGGTATTGATTTGGAAGACATAGACCTCTCATCGTTTTTGACATAAGCCCTGATATATATTTTCCTTACAGTTCAAGCTACTCAATTATTTAATATTCATAAGAAACTTTTATTAAAATTTTAATCGTATGATCTCCCTTATGAAAAACATTATCTTGGTCACTAGATCAAATATCAATTCTAAAAATTGTGACAATAATTGAACTCAGATTAAGTCAGGTATCTGATGAATAGTTCAACATAAATACGCACGAATCATAAAGTAGCTAGGACTCCTGTATTCTAAATAGGCTGAAATTTCATTCTATAAAACTACACTTGAAATAATTTAGGACTACTAAGCTTGACTTGTAGTCTGCAAAATAATAACAGGAGCTCATTTCATCTTACACTCGAGAGGCAAGTACAACAGATGTTATACAATTGGTTGTATGGAATCCAGCTTGCTAACCTTACTTCTCCACAAAGCTGTGACCACTAGGGTTGGTTATATTGTACAGGCACATCCTAATTAATCCCGGTACAATTGTTTCAGATCAGTCATTAATTGTTAATTGTTTGAAATATTTTTCTATATGGATGTAAATTTGTACCTTGTCATAATAAAAATTCCGAGGGATGGTCACGGTAGTGTGGTCCCAAAGGCACCTAGAGGGGGTGAATACGGGCCTTTTAAAATTTAAAGCTAATTTATTATAACTATCGTGTGTACGTATTCTTGGAACGAAACTCGAATAGTTAACTAGATTTGGCACAATCCCACAGTATGTAATGGCCACAATACATTAGTTTATGTCGTGACTAAGGCGCCATGACGTTACATTTCACTATTTTTTTTCATAATTTAAGTTAGTTTATTCAAGATTCAGCATTCACTATTTTTTTTATCTTCTAAGCCCAGCTCGGCCTGTTACAGTGAGATAATATTTCAGAGAATTGTAACACTTGCACATAAGCAAACAAAAAATGAAAAAAAAACTATCTATTTGAATTAGTTGATTCTTTTATATATGGTTAGTTTCATTAGAAGAAAACTATCATGCATAAACAATGGGTTAGGCTATGGTGATATGCATATTAAAATACAACTACGTGCCTATTGACGCATATATATCCGTTTTCGAAGTTCAAATAGTTGATCTAAACTGCTCAACATAATGTGTATATAAAAATGTACTTGCAGACAGAAAATATTACATTTTTTAGAATTTTTTACTGATTTTTTTAGATAGGTAGAAAGTAACTCGATCTAAATATTCTGGACCATCCAGAAGTAGTAATTTACTATCTAAAAAATTAGTAAAAAAATGTAAAAATTGTGAAATTTGGTCTCCATACACATTTTCATATGGAGCTCATGTTTAGCGGTTGGATCGACGTTTGAACTTTGAAAATAAATATATGATCCATAGCACGGGTCGATCAGTAATTAATATGCATATTACCATGGCCTCAATCTTAACATATAATTTTCAAAAAAATAACTATTAATCATGCCTGCATTTTTATCTCCGCTTTTAAAATCCAAACAGTCTATCCAAACCACTCAACATGATCTTCAAATTAAAATTTGCTTGGAGACCAAATTTTATATTTTTGTAATTTTTTTACTATTTTTAGATAGGTACAAAACTATTATTTTTTTTCAAAGATTATGGACCATTCAAAAATAATGATAAAAGATTTAAAAAAATATGAAATTTGGTCTGAAGTTTTTGTTGAGCAGTTGGAATCGTTTGCTGTTTGGTCCCGAGTCATAATTGGGGCACGACACAGACACAGACTGATAAGGTAGCTGCACCTAATCATATCCGCACTGATTTCCATTTTGGGACCTCTGACACGACACAGTAGATTGCTTGGTGCTGCTTTCCAGCCATGTATATATGCTAGGACAATAACAATAATGGTTCTTATACCAATCACAATGCACTAACAATTGTCGGTAATAATAGTCAATCATAGCATTCGTTTATGCATAATATATAATTTGTAATTTCAAAAAAATCGTGATTTGTTATATGGATTTATATTTCTCATTTTCAATATTCAAACAATTGATCTGGACTGCTTCACATAATCCGCATATGAAAATATATTTGGAAACCAAATTTTTTATTTTTTTAAATATATTATTATTTCTTAAACATATGTAGAAAGTGGACATCGATCTAAGATTCAGACCCATCATTTTTTATACCTATCTAAACATAGTTAAAATGATTTAAAAAATATGATAAATTTGATCTCAAATACATTTCATATGGAAATCTTGTTGAATGGTTTGAATCGATTATTTAACTATGAAAAACGTAGAGATAGATCTATATAACCCAAGTAAATATGTCATATACACATCAATATAACCGCAATTTTTTTTACAAAATAACTAAAATTGCTAGTAAATTTTATCAATAATTAATGTTAACAGCCATCCTTTCTGATGAATTTTAACCTCAGCAGTTGAAACCAATTGAAACATGAGAAGGGTTTAAATGTCTTCATTTTTTTTCCCTCTATTATGCCTCCACTTTTTAATTTTCTAATAACAAAAATTCTAAAATTTATATGTCAAAATAAACAGTCAGACGTGATCTATATTATTTTTCTATATTTTTAGTTTTTAACTGTCATAATAGAAGCGAATATTATGTTTTATTAACTCTTATTGAATGACACCAAATACATCAAACAAGTACATCAAATGACACCAATTTATTTTTTTCAAAATAACACCAACTTATCTTAAAAAAAAAAAACATTGCAGGAATTAAAAGTACATCAATGCTGTCGTCCTTGCTTTCCACTCAATAGGTGAAACCAGATTTATGTAATTTCTGTTTGGTGATCTCGTCTAACTTCATAGCCATCTCAGGCGTCATATGGTTTTGCCAATCCCCCACAACAGCTTTTCTGAAAAAAAACTCATTTTGTACATTATCGATTCCGATTCCACCATTTTTGTTGATGTCGAGATCTTTGAGTTTATTAAAGCTACAGAAGTCGACAATCTCTTCAACTATGCCATTTCTTATCTCCTCCGCTCGGAATGGGCATCCAATGAAATTTGCCAGCTTCATCACACCATTCACCGGGTCGTTCATCATTTCCTTGTACTTGAGGAACAAAATTATAGGGTTCAATTGCAAGCTCTTCGTGTAATATTCAAGAACGTGATCCCACACAGGACCAAAGGGCATTCGACCCTCAGAAAATAATTCGAAGGCTCGAGTAAAAGTAAATGATTCGTTGAACCCTGGAGATTTCTTCATCATGTGCCAAAGGGAGACTAGGACATCTTTTGGCTCCCTACAGATATAAATGATTGGGCATTTTGATTTCTTGATGCTCTCTGGGAGTATTGAGTATGGCAAATGAGTTCCAAGAACTCTAGGACAAGGAAGGGTTTCCAGATACTGTTCATCACGCGTAGCATAGTGATATTCGGTGAATGGAACACAATCATGAGGATTGAGTTTAAGCAAAGGGTGAGACGAGAAATTAGCATACTTGTTTCGGTGAATTATAGTGAAAGTAAGGGCTTTGAGCCAAGTGGTGCCGGATTTCAAATAACTTGCCACAATTACATCATCGGGGCGGGACTGGAAATTATCCTCCATCGCCATAATACCTGGAAGAACCCGCTCTTCTTGCCAAAAACCTTTGTAATTTCGCATTGCAGACATCAGCCACCCTTCTCCTTTCTCAAGTGTAAAAAATTAACTCTTTGTATTTACTATCCGCTTCTTCTACATTTGGAATGTCCGTCATGGGTCGACGAGACCTCAATATTATTGATTTTTCTCCAACCTCATTCTTAAGAGGATTGCAATTGGAAGTGAAGGATCCGCCATGGGAATTAGTGTTAAGTGAAGGATCCGCCATGGGAATAAGGGGAGCTAGCTGTAGGTACTCTTTTAGCTTCTTTCAAATGAATTTGCTCTCTGATATATATATAGCATCACCCCGCTCATACAAAATGCAATTATTAGTTGGTTTGGCCAGCTGTACATGATAGAGATTTATAAATTGTTTCAGAAAAGCTAAGTGTATAATCGTTTAATTTTTTTTTTTTTAAACCTCGGCAGCGGCTGCCAAATTAATGAACCAACAAAAGACCAACCGACATCAATATAATTTTTCATTAAACGAATTAAATGCAGAATTCAGAAAAGATCTCCAATATTCACTACTACAAAAGTGTAGTTTACTAACGGTCCAAAAAAGTCTCCAATAAGAGTTTTCCTACATTAAGTGATCAACACGTTAGAACAAGCACTTTCAAACCGCTAGCAAAGGAGTAACATTTTCTAGCGGTTCTCTAGAAGAGTAGTTTCTTCTAACGGTTCCATACTTGGAACCGTTGGAAGAGGGTGGTATTGTATTGGGATCCGTATCCTCTGCATTAACTCAAAGGGAATCTTTTGAGTTAATGAATTTCAACCGTCTGATTTTAAACGGAGCCAATCCGGCTCGTGTCTATAACATAGGGGCCCTTTAATATTAGTGCAGATCTAGTTCACACGAATTTTGAAACATATTGGATAGTCGAGATTCATTAACTCAAAAGATTCTCTTTTGAGTTAATGCAGAGGATATGAATTCATTGTATTGTGCATAAAAAGTACCCTCACAAAGAGAGTAATGTTTTCAAAAAAATTGTGAAACTAGAAAACCACAAAACAGGGAAGGAATTTGCAGGATCTTTTAAGACTAGTATCTGCAAAATTAGGAAAGGAAAAAACAATAATGTTCAATTTTAAGTCTCCAATATAAAATGAACGCAAATAAATAATTTTAATGCAACCAAATTAACAAAAAAATATCTTCGATTTGAGCGGCCATAACTTTTTTTATCGGTTATGAACTGATAGAAGAAGTTGACATTCTTCTAACATTTACAGTTTTGAACCAAAAGAAGAAAAATGAGCAATCTTTTCTATCGGTTTTTTTTACTATAGAACCAATAAATTAATGATTGAATTAATTATCAAACTTACCACAACATCTCTGTACTTTTTTTGTTTTGACAAAAAATGCTTCAAATCGATAGAAGATAGGGCGTACTACACTACTAGAATCGTAACTTATAGCAAGGGGAGCATCTGTTTGTTGCAAGGTAGAGACGGTCCCTTGCAACAGAAATGGCGTTTGACCAGGACTCGAACTTGTTGCAAGGGTAGTCCCATGCAACATGTATCGCATGCAAATGTATAATGTGCCACCATGCAACTGTTTTATATGTACCCTTGCAACTACATTTTGAAGGTAATATATTATAATTTATTGGAGGTCCATGCAACAGCTCCAAATCATTGCCTTGCAACTACTTAACCACATGAAAGATACTATATTTTATTAGAGGTCCATGCAACTACTTAACCCCATGCCCATGCAACTAGTTAACCCCCTCACTATATTATATTTGAGTGAGGCTATGGTGCTATGCATAGCACCAATGGCTAGGGTACTACGGCTCAATATGGTACTTTTTAAAATCCTAACGGTCGATCCGACCATTCAATGTGATATCCATATGAATATGTACTTGCAAATCTAAATTTTATATTTTTCCGAATTTTTTTACTATTTTTTCAGATAGGTAGAAAAATCAGTGTTTTTTGAAAATTCTGGACCATCAAAATTCTACCTATCTGAAAAATAGTAAAAAAATCGAAAAAATATAAAATTTAGTTTGCAAGTACATATTCATATGGTTATCACATTGAACGGTCGGATCGACCGTTAGGATTTTAAAAAGTACCATATTGAGCCGTAGTACACTAGCCATTGGTGCTATGCATAGCACCATAGCCTCACTCATTATATTTTATTGAAGGTCCATGCAACTATCTAACCCCATGCGCATGCAAAAGGCTGGACCTGCTGTTCTTCTGCAATTGCATGGGACTACCCTTGCAACTGTTTAGTTCCTGGAGACAGATTTGTTTCTGTTTATTTTGTATCTCATTTTTCAATGAATATATTTGGTATAAATCACAAACAACATGAATAATAACAGTTTATAAGAATTCAATACTTTGATAACTTAAATTTTGGGAGTTAGAACAAACATTCCAAAACAATTGAGAAACAATAAAAATTGTACAAACAATACAAAAGTAATTGACACAACACGCTTACAAATATTGATTCACCAATATTAAAACTCTTGATTTGAAGCATCGAGGGTCTAGAAACCAAATTCATCCTCACCTAATTGGTCCATGCCAAACTCATTGTCACTTACGATTATGGATTGTCCTCCTCTTCCTCACTTTGGTCCATGTCCAACTCTTCGTCACCTCCCTCGATTGGGTTGTCCTCCAACTCTTCCTCACCTTGTGACATTGTATCGTCTACTAGCTCAAACTCATCTATTTGAGGGGCCATACCATCCCAATCAAAATCTTGAATGCTTTCTTGTACCAGCATCGCTTGCTGAGTTTGGATTTGGTACCGTACCAGAAGTGAATGAAAGAAGTCCAAAGCTCCAAAAATCACATAAGCAACATATTCGAATATCAAAGAGGTTATTAAAACTTGAATTTATGCAAGGAGGTCCCTGATTTGTTAAAATCATGATTTAAGTGTTCTTTCATTAAGGGATAAATCATCAAGACATCATGAGATTAAAGATGTAAATGACATAGAGCAAGTTTGATTTGTTGTCTATTTACACTTTGAACCTTTTGTCTCTCACTATCACATACTAGTCCATTTAATTTCCTTGTATTGTGTAATCTAGTACACATGACAGATCTTTGTACAAGGAAATTAAATATCCTCGATATGCAAGATAGGCCAATTAAAGAGGATATGGCAGGGAGCTGTGAAGCTTCTGTACCTTACCAGTCTCTATATTTCATTTTCATTTATCACCATTTTACTACTCTTTAATTCTTTCAAGTAAAACAATTAAATAGGTACAAGTGGAGCTGTCAAGCTTCTACTCCCATATCTTTGCTACTTAATCATTTTACAAAAAAAAAAAATTAAAGAGAGCACTTAAAGAGAAAAAGGCAAGAAGGATGCAACAAAAGAGAAATCGCATTTTTGTCCTTTTAATACCTACTTCAATTATTATATCCATAATAAAAATCACAAGTTATGACCATCAATTTCACACTTACCTCATCAATTTGCCTAATTCAATGACTTGACTGTACCTAGCACTGATTTGGGATACAATTCAACATGAAAAATAGACAAAGAGGCACAAAGGCAAACAATTTTACCTTATTTTGCTAGAATCAAGAAAACAGTATACTAGTGGTATTTCCACCGATAGAAGCCAACCCGATAGAACAGGGCGCTAGATTATTCTAGCGGTAGTTTGAAACCGCTAAGAGTCTCACTCCCTTCTATCGGTAGTTTCCCTCACTACCGATAGAAGAGGGGTAGTTATGATATTGGTAGTTACCTCTCTACCGATAGAAGAATTAATAATTCCATACATACCCCATCTGTTCATTTCAGCCATTTTAGAACCACTCAAAAGCATATAGGTAAAATATGAAATTTTCAAACATGCTATGGCTCCAAACAACAACAAAAAACTATTCTACTTATAAAATAGTAACTGCATAACTCAAAAAACTTAACTCAAGGTTAGTATCAGTACCTTTCTCAAAAAAACATAACTCAAAAAACATAACTCAAGGTTGTCAATTCTATTATACTGGTTAATTTTGTTGTATTAGACCAAGGTTAGTATCAGTACCAAACTATTGACAATTTTGCCCATAGAATAAAAACATAACTCAAAAAAATTAAAACAAATGAGAACTTCAATATGGTTCTGAGTTTGCATGTATTGGTTAGAATATGATTTTGTTTGTTCAAGATGCAGAAGCCAAGTACAACTTAGATATTCATGCAACTTCATGTTCTAGTATTGGAGTGTTGTTTGCAAATTCAGAAAACTAACTGTTTGTGCTTTCTAGAGACCAGTACATCACCACATGCCCATAGAGACCAGTACAGCCCTTGAAATATATTTATATCAGCCATCACATCTCTATAAAGATTGAAGTTTCAAAAAAGTTTGATAATAAAAATAGTAAGAATAACAAAAATTAATGGTTCCTTTTGCAAATCAGAACTAGTAATTGTACAGTTTAGATCAGCAGATACCAAAGACAAGCATAAAGCCTGAAGCAGTACAGTATGTACCAACGAGCAAATACTGGTACTTGTGTTGCTAGCATGGTTCCGTATATTCATAATCAATACAACTAATTGACCCTTTTGAGTCAATTAACAAACAATGTTGTCATCCAATCATCTAGATACTTCGTGACAAATGCTAAAAATTTTACCATTGTTCCCTCAAACTCTTCCCAAATCAGCTCAATACTAAATCTTTTAATAAACTTCTTCAAAATTCGAGAACAAATTAACTTCATAGACTTCGTGCCTTGTACGCGCACTCAACTAGAACCATACGACAAAGTACAACCTCTAGGTCGGGTTTATTTTTAAAGTTAATCTTCGTACCTATTTCTCCGATCTACGGCAACAGCGAAAGTGGTCTAAAGAGAGTGGTTCGGTAATCGCCCTCGTCGCCAGGAGAGAGTGGAGAGGTCAGTGACAGCGACTGCGATCAGATTTGCTTAGAGAGTTGAGGGATGGTGGAGAGTACTGAGGGTTTCGATTTGGTTTTGAAAGAGAGGGGGTGGGTTTGGATTTCAGAAAAATCACCAAGTATCCAGAGAACAAATTTCTCTCTTTGTATCACATTTGCTTAGAGACACATACCAACAAATTGTATCGCCTGAGGTAACCAAATTTCTCAATTTTACATAGGAGACGTCGGATCAGTTTTTGCACGAATATTGAAGGATATTCTGCCTTTCACGTGGGGGGGATTTAAACAGAAATATTAAGATACCCAAGAGAATTTGGACTCCTACCCAAAGACTCTAAAATGGACACCTCCTTTGAAATCAAGACCATTCATCTCCCATTGAACGGCTATGATTTACAAATCTAAAATTTAAGTAATAATTGTATAGCAAATAGTATGAAAAAAAATTCAAAATAAATATTTTCTACTTTTTTACATCTTATATGGCCAAAATATTACTTATAAATGTTAATTTTATATAATTTCATTGTTATTTGCTTCTTAAAATTGAGCTAATAATTTCCGACCGTTCATTTTTGAATGAGTAATCAACGGTCGATCTGTAATGAAATAATTTCAAATTAGCTTTTAAATGATCAGGGGAAACAGTAAACACAACCAATAAAAAAAAAATGAAGTTTCGATATGTCAAAGCTTCGATCCGACGTGAAGTGTCTGTGGCCCTACGATGTTTGTATATTCCATTGGCGTGATGGATAGGTAGATGAACATAAAATTTTATCAAACTTCACTACAATGAAATGAATGTGATATTCTTCAATATGAACGGTTCCGATCGACCATCAGACAACGTATAAATAGGAATCTTCATTAACTCACACTACGAGAGTTCATGTTCTATGTTGATACTTGAAGGATGTGAGTCATTTATGCAACAAGTATGTTATGCTATATAATTTTTTTTAGTACAAATCTTTTAGTAATTCGTAAACATGTTCTTCCATTCATTATCGTGTTAATTTCACTAATTTCGTTTGCAATTCAAAAAATTTGCTAAATTTAACGTCACAAGTGTTCATATTATCTGCGATAACATATATAATTTCAATCACATTCAGATTACCAAAATAATAAAATAATGTTATATAAATAAACATAATTATTAAAGATATTATAAAATTTACATAAAGCAGAAATTTCTGTTCTTAAATAAATAGGATCCTAATAAATCATCTTTTAAATGAACAATTACAATTAATTTCACCTCCCTCTCAATTTTTGCTCACAGTTGTTTGGAATTTGGGACGATTTTGTTGGCATTAATTTTATAAAAGGCCACTCAACTATTTAAATAAAAGTAATAATAATTCTCAAATAAAAATAAGAAATATTTCTAAAATAAAAAAATTCCTCAAAATTTGATTATATATAAATGTTACAGTGAATAAGATAAATACTAAAAATATTTCTCAAATAAAAAATATTAAATAAAATATTTTAATTCAATCTAAGTTTTGTCAAATTTTCACTAAAACTTTGATTCCCTCCTCAATTTTCAGGAAAATAAATCTGCTGTTATTCGAATGGAATAAAAGGGTTGAGCCAAACCCTCCCTCTCTGATATCCCTCCCAAAATGACTTTCCCTCTCAAATTTTCGTCACAAAATTTTCGTTCCCCCCAGACCCTAAACCCTCACTTGATCCCCCGCCCAACCATTTCCTCTCAGGCCCCTAATCAGCCGCTCCCGGCACCACACTTCCTCTCTTCCCAAAACCACTCCACGGCCTTCTCCACCGTCGTCAAAACTGCGATTTGAAATTTGACAGGTGGTTCGGTAACAAGGCTTGGTCGGCACGGCCTTCTCCGTCGTCGTCAAAACTGCGATTTGAAAGCACTTACGGTAAATCTGCCTAAACCGTTTTGTTTTTCCTTGTCTCAGTCATGCTCGTGGTGACATGTGGGTTGAGCCATCGTGTTTAAACCGTTTTAGTTCGGTCCAGTTGTTTAGTAATCTTACAAAGGCATTCTAAATTAGAAAATGTCAAAAGGTTCATATGTATATCCTTCTTGCTTACAAGGTGTTCGATGGATTGCCTCAATGAAATTATTTTTTTGAAACCTTTTTTTACTTGCCAAAATTTAAATAACTTCTCTTTTTCATGTAAATTATGTAAATTAGTAAATCATCTTCTTCATTTTCTTCCCTTTTCTATTTTCTGTTCTTCATTCTTCGATACTTGTCAGGGACTTTGATTGTTAATTATCTTTGACTTAATAGTGTGCAATACTGAACTGATCAATTCAACCAATAGTGGATGCCTTTCTTTTATAGTATAGATAAGTCTTATTTCTTTCCTTTGCTTTTGCGGGACTGTACAAAAACCAACCAGTTATCCAGGTTGTTTGATACCCAAAATTGAATGTGGAAAACAGGTTTAGAGTAATATCTTACAATTGTGTCAAGAAGTTCACCACCAGTGACGAGTTCCATGACTATGTAAATCTTGGTCTTCCTAGCCATCACCTATGATGCCCAAGCACAACCCAAATAAAGAGAAAGAAAAAATTGTGAGGCCATAATAGAGATATTAAAATAATCAAATGATGAAGAACTTATAAAATGCCCAACTAAATGAGCTTCCTTCACAAAATGCCAGTTAAATGGCCTCATGGTACAGAGGAGAGATGCAATAGATGCATTCTTATATTTAAAAGGTAACAATTAACTCATAGATTTATGCAAAATTATCAGTAGCTTCTATGGACCATTAGAAAACCAAAATTAAAAGTGTGACCGCCTAGATTTTAATAATTATTCTCTAATAAAGCATTAATACAACATTCATTTACCTGAGAATGCCATAATAGATAAAGCTCTTTGCTTTTGTAAGTTCTTTATATGACAGAATTATGTGTTGTTCTAGGATTCGCTATAGCAACAGTTATGCACTACTACTGTCTTAGGTTTACCGCAATTGCTTCCAGCACACTAATTTCATCTTCTTTATATTTTTTCCAATATGTGCAGCGACAACAAGTCATGTCGGGCAGCGCAATAAGCGTCATTTAAGAATTCTGCAGAACCAAAGGTGCTCTCCGTCTCAGGTATTGCATCTCTTCTTCATTATACTTCTCTTTCTTTTTAGCTTTTGAATTCTCTTCCCAAGTGTGTAACATTTTCAGTTAACCTGTAATTCAGCTACAAAACTTGCTAGAAGGGTTTTCCTTGGTGCGATCTGGCTGTTGCTAGTCTGCTGATAATAGTGTTCCTATATTTTCTTGGTATTAGGATTTTGATAGTTGCTGATTTTCTATTTTGGCTTCTGTGGTGGTTGTATGGCCTTCGTCTACTTTAGGCTTTTTTATTAAATTAATTTCTATAGACTTTTTTAATTTCATTCTTTCACTTTACATTTTACTGTGTACATAATTTCACTGGCCTCAATAGTGCCCCCTAGAAAAATGCAAACTAACAACAACTCTAGGTCTTCCAAAATCTTTAAATTATACCAAAATGCAGGGGTTACAGTTGCCTATTACACAGGTTAGTTTGAGCAAAAATCTGGGTTATTTTAGGCTTTTAAAATAATAGGGTTCTTGTGTTCATGGATTCTCACATATACATTTTTTCTTAGGAACTAGCTAGCAGTCCTGAACTACCAACAAGTTGGTACAGCAGGGAATATGGGTTCTTTGCAGGTAACATTTTAAGATAAAAATTTATGGGATGTAGCTGTTACAAGTCTGAACCAGCCATGTTGTGCTCTCCAAAATCTAACATTGCACTTCCAATTATAATTCTTAGGTTCAAGGTATCCCCCTCTCAACCATCTCAGGAACTACCTTCAAGTCTGCAAATGGAATTCAATCCGGTTAGTACATTTACAATGTTGGTTGAATATTACAATTCTTATGAAAAGAACATCTAAGGCTGCAAATTGAAAGAATTAGATGTTCCACACTAATGGGTACCACATTAATGGGTAACGGTACCATTGAGTATTTTTCAAGATAATGGTAAGATGTAAGATGCAAATGATTGATTTTAAGGTGCTGTTTTGTTGGTACCGACCCAGTACTGCCACTGGTATCAAATTGAACTGACAGGGACCCTTCTATATACTCCTTAAATGTACCAAACCTGCTCAAATAACACTGTATACTAATAATGATCAATAATAAGTTACTTCTGACAGGCTTGTACAGCATAATTAATTTTTATAAAAGAATATGCTCTAACATTACAATTTGGTTTAAAGAACCAACAACCAAATCCAGAAGTGTCATTCCAAGCACTACTGACTTCTCAAGATGCCCAAGAAATTGCAGGTCATGATGCCGCAATGTCCAATTGGTGGGCAAAACCAACTTCGACATGAACCGGGGATGTCTAGTGGGGTTGTCAATATTTATGGTAAAGTATTTTGGTTATACTGTGGGTATATTTTGCTAACTCATAGGGGATGAGTTTATTTTGTGTAATGCTTGATAGGTAGGCACATTTTGGATATATTTAGAAGTTAACTCTTTTATTATCAATGATGTTGTTTTACTTCTTTTTAAAATTTGGTTCAATGTAAGATGACTATACTATGTTGGTCAGTGATTACTAGTTGCTTTATACTTATGTTTCAATGTGTTTTATGTGAATGTTGATGAATGGGAAACTGGGGAATTGTAAAAAATCACTGGGCTGGTACCAGATTTGGTACAGGGAAGGGAGGGAGGATTGTCGAATTGGAGCATGCTAATTTCCAGCCATTTCCTGTTATTATATACGTTGGGTATCTCCATGCAAATAGTATGAACTAAATTCAAAACATGTCAACAATCACCCATGTAATAAGTTAATAATCTTCCTATGCTAATAGTCAGGTGGGACCCATATTTCCTTGCCTTGCATATAGTCAGGTGGGACCCATAGTTCCTTGCCTTGCATATAGTCAGGGTGGGACCCACTAAAGCTCCCTTACAATAACCAGATGGGGGCCCATGCTGCCTCCCCTTGCAAATGCCACAAACGGGGTCAACTCTAAAAGTAGTTGCATGCGCCCTTGTTGCAAGGGAATAGGCTTGCAACAAGTCTGTTGCAAGGGAGTCCTTGCAATTACTTAGCAGTTGTGAGGGAAGTTGTTGCAAGGGCATAGTTGCAAGGGTAAGCGCATGCAACAAGTGTTTTCGGGCTTGTTGCAAGGGTATCTCCTTGCAACAAGCCATTTTCCAGGACATGCAATAAGTTACGATTCTAGTAGTGCTAAGAGTCCATATTTGTAGTAATGAATGCAGTTTTTGTTTTATCAAAAGTGTAACTTGTCCCCTTGACAGTCGTTGTCAAGATTTCAAAAAAAAAAGTTATGTCTAATTAAGTAATTACAGTTGAAAAATTATGCCGAAATTTTTGTTAACAACATATACAAATATAAAATTAAAAAAAATAATACATGTTTTCAGCATAGGATGGAAATTAAGTTCCCCAGCCGACTCACGCATTCAGGACTATGCTTAGGACTTATTATTTTTAGTTGGCATGTTCTGTTATATTCTCACAGTCAGTATTACCTTCAGAGTTTATCTATTTTATTTTTGGATATTTACTTATAGATGTTAGTCCAACATGTGGTTTTATTTTATTCGAACTCCTACATCTTATTTTTATTATATCGTCAACAATTTAACATACCAAACTAATTAATTAAAGTATTCAAAACAACATTCAAATAATTAATTGAAATATTCAAATAATTATATTCAAACAACAGGCAAACAGTTTAGACATAGAAAAAAAAATCAAACAATATAAAAATATAGGGAGCGTCTAACTATCCTCCAGTTCATTTCCCTATTCATCCCCCCGGTCTCATTACTACTTGGGGGGGACTACTTATTAACTGGAGGGACCACTAACTATTTGGAACAAACGCCTAATATTTGATTAGATTTGACAACTGACAAGTGTTACATATATATATAGTTAATTAAGTTATTTCATACCTAGGATACCAAAGTATTTGGGAGAAAAAAAACTAGACACATCACACATCCATCTTTTACCAATTTTTAGAGGTGGGCTTTTTTCTCTGTTCAATCTCGCCAATATTTTTGATGATCTGTGAGGGAAATTTGCGAATCTAAAACAACGAACGTCTTCTACGCAATTTCTCTTCAAATGAGATCCATGATGACAAACTTTCGGGTTGTCCGATCAGTGCAGTATTCATACTTCGTCATGCAAGTATTCATACCCTCGTCGTGAATACCTGATTGTGTAAGTATCCATATCTCGTCGACAAGTATTCACACACCTCGTCGTGCAAGTATTCATAACTCGTAATGCAAGTGTAAATAATTCATGTCTGAATGTTTGTACCTAACATATTTTATCAATTTTTTTCTATATGACACTGGATGACGCCTGAAAAATATTTATAATCGTCATGCAAGTGTAATAATTCATATGTCAAGTGTTGTATTTAATAGATTCTATGAAATTTTAATTTTGTTTCATATGGCACTGGATGATGTCTAAAAGTATTAATATCAATTATGCACATATTAATACCTCGTCATGTAAAATTGAATAGTTCTTGTATCAAGTGTTTGTATCAAACATATTATATCAATATTTTTTTTCCTTAGATGACATTTGAAAGTATTATTATCAAATATTGCAAGTATTCATACCTCGTCATGCAAGTGTGAATAGTTCATGTATTAAGTATTTGTATCTAATAGATTTCCATCAATTTTTTTCCTTATGACATTGGATGACATTTGGAAATATTAATATAACAAAATTGCAAGTATTTATACCTTGTCATGTAAGTGTGAATAGTTTATGTGTCAAGTATTTGTGCCTAGCATATTATATCAAATTTTAATTACAGTTCAATCTAAAACCACGAATATTTTCTACATAATTTTCTCCGTTCAAATGAGATCCATGATTGAAGTATTTTAGGATTCTCTGTTGTGCAAATATTCATACCTCATTGTGCAATATTCATACTCGTCGTGTAAGTAATAATAACTCGTAATCCAAGTGTAAATAGTTAATGTGTCAAGTGTTGTACCTAACATATTCTATCAAAATTTAATTTGTTTTCCAAATGGCATTGGATGACGTCTGAAAGTATTAATATCAAGTCAGAAGTGTAAATAGTTCATATGTCAAGTGTAGTTATAACATAATCTATGAAATTTTTATTTTTATTTTTCCCTATGGCACTGGATGATGTATGAAAATATTAATTTCAAGTATTGCAAGTATTCATACCTCATATGCAAGTGTGAATAGTGTATATATCAAGCGTTTGTACCTAAAAGATTTTATCAATAGTATTGTTTTTTCTTTTCATGCTGTCAAGTATTTGGTAACTAACATATTATATCAAATTTTAATTTTGTTTTTCCATATGATACTAGATCACGTCGGAAAGTATTATATCAAATATAGCTAAGTATTTATATCTCGTCATGCAAGTGTGAATAGTTCATGTGTCAAGTATTTGTATCTAACAGATTATATAAATTTTTTTTGCTATATAGCACAGATGACGTTTGAAAATATAAATATCAAATATTGCAAGTATACCACGTCATGCAAGTGTGAATAATGTGAATAGTTCATGTGTGAATTGTTTAATGTACCTAATATATTATATTAAAAAAATCCATATGACACTAAATACATATTGAAAATATTAATTTCAAATATTGCTAGTATTCATATAGTGTCATGCAAATATAGATAGTTCATACAAATACTAAACACATTTAATCACGTAAACATATATTAAAAAACAAGAGTTTGCAGTACCAAATAACATTCTTAGTTAAATTAGCAATATGGCCTCCCAAATTACAAGAGCTCCAGTATTTACTCTCTAATGCCCAACTCGAACTTTCAAAGAAAACAAAATGCATACACTAAATAAGTAAATAGTCACAAATGTTGAATATCCACTGCTCATTGATCCTGTCTAATAAAGACTGAAATCTAACGAAAATTTAACAGAAAATTTGAACAGTATAACATCCCCTTGTGCCACTGGTATGTATTTCCCTTGCGCCACTGTGAGTATACCCTCCATGTCAAAATGACCATTCCCACCCCGGCCTTCTGAGATTGGTCTCAGGAACCATCTACCAGTATCACTGTCTTTTCCTATGTGAGGTCCCGATTGGTTTGCATCTGCTTTCCCAATTTGAACTAAGCTTATACAAAAAAACAAACCTGCTGGTAGTGAAAAGTAAATCCTAACTTATAGTGGCAATATTAAAACAATTCAGATTTAGTTTCATCTGGTTTCCCAATCTGCCCTGAAATCATGTGAAGGGATACCAGTAAAAAGCTTTCAGTAGTTCGCCTTTGGGCAAATTATCTCTGCAATCTTAAATATGGAAGGGTTTAATATTGCAAACTTAATTAGCGATTCAATTAATCTCTGCAAACTTGCAGTAATTCGCCTCAGTTAGCGATTCAATTAATCATCTTAAAAAATGAAACAAAACATGACCTGATACCCTTAAAAAATGAAATAACAAGAAAGGATTAATGCAATCATTTTGTTTCGCGATTCAATTAATCACTTAAAATGAAATCAGCTAGATGTGTCCCTATGGTAGGTTAACGTGTTTTCTTTCTGGAATTTCTGAATCGTAGATGCGTCTTCGACATTTCATTCACAATTTAAAATGCTGAGAAAATGAATACTCATTTGGAGACCAAGAAAAGAATCTTCGCCTCCTGCCTGGCAGTTCGAGTGATGTCAAGAAGCCATATAACCAATCTATAATGATCAGGTTAGATAACAGCAATGCAACAATTTGACAGTACCAGTATGATTGAACTGGCACTGGTAAGAGATCTCTTAGAATGGTGCGATCAGTGTTTCAATTAGTTTTGTCTGATTGAATTAGCTTAAAAAACCAATTTGCAGTGACGTAATGCAATACTACCGATCTCATATATATTTTTCTCATTAAGAGAGGAGTAGAACTAGGGTGTTCCTAAGCTCACCAAGCCCTTCGTGAGCTCGACTCTAAAACCTATCGAATTGACTTCAAACGACATTTTCAAACCGTTAGATGTTCAATCTATATTAAAATGTGCTTGGAGACCAAATTTTACATTTTTTGAAATTTTTTTACTATTTATTAAGATGGTTTGAAAACCGCTGTTTTTATTAAAATTCTGCACCATTGAAAACAGCGATTTTCAAACCATCTTAATAAATAGTAAAAAAATTCCAAAAAATGTAAAATTTGGTCTCCAAGCACATTTTAATATAGATTGAACATCTAACGGTTTGAAAATATCATTTGAAGTCAATTCGATAGGTTTTAGAGTCGAGCTCACGAAAGGGCTTGGTAAGCTTAGGAACACCCTAGTTCTACTCTTAAGAGAGAATTTCTTTGTACTGAATAATCCAATGGAAATGTTGTTTGTGGAATTTTATAGAAACAGGTGTTATTTCTTTTTAATTTAATATTTTTATATGTTATTAATAAAAGTTTCAGAAAATTATTCCTAGCTTCACCGAAGGACGAGAAAATAATTATTGCTCATTTATATATTCAGTGTTATTCACATATATTTAAGCGTGAGTAAGAAATAAATAAATCATTTATGGGGTGAAAATAGAGAGTCATGTTGTTTTGTTATGGGTGAGGTGTGAATTTTTCTCTCACCTAGTCACCTTACACTTACAGGGAAACAAACAACTCGATGTTTTGTTACGATTAAATGTAAGACCTGACCAAAAAAACGAAATTTCAATGAAATTGTTATAATAAAAAAAGCCATAGGGCAACTAGATGAAATTTTGTGAACAAGGCCCGAAAACCAAGCCCAGGGTCACATGGACTAAAAAACAAAAGCCCATTTCATATTCAAGTTTATTTTCTACGGATTTACAAAAAATAAAATATTTCCAATGTAAAGCTTTAATTAGTATAATCTAAACATGCATATATTATCAAATGATATCAAGGTGAAACATGAGTTTTCATTCAAGGCACAATGACTAAAGGTAAAAATTAAGAAGCAAAAAAGAGCACCAAATGCACTGCACAAAAGTCATGAGGTAGCCTTCACAAATAAAATAAGCTTTAGTTCCAAACAAGTGTTTAGTCACTGATCAGGATACACTAAATTGAGTTGAGAGATGCACAACTCAGTTAAGTTTCACAAAAGTTAGAAATGAACTAGATATTTATTCACAACATGTCATGTCATGTCAATCAGCTATGATTAATTATGAACCCTCTCTCTCTTTCTCTTTCTTCATTATATTGCGCCATTTGTCCTTGAGATCATTTGGAAATCTAGTTTGATGAAATACATTTCCATAACATTCTAAAATCGCACTCCAAGGAATTCTCCCATCACTTGTCACCCCAATTTTTTGCATCCCTTCCTGCATAATGATAATAATAAACAAACAGAATAGCTTCTCAAATTTCATACAGAAACAAAACAAATTACATCCATTAACTTGAGTAGTGATGATTAAGAAACGCACTCTAAGAGCTTTTTCCTCTTCAGCTGACCAGGGAAGCATGTTGCGTCTATGAGGAGCTACAACCTTATTTGAACTGAGATGGAACAAGCAAAACATATCGACTTCAGTTGCATAAATTATAAGCTTCTTTGGTTGGGTCCACGAATTGCAAATGTGGCCAGGCATAAATAACACCATTGTAAGGTTGGCTTGTAGATATTACAAGTAATCAAAGGTATCAACAAAAATGTCCACACAAACTACAACATGAAAAAATAAAAGCGAAACAGGAGCCTTACTAACGAGGTGTCGGTCTGCGCCTCTTTCTATTTTTTGCATCTGCATTAATTCTATCTTCTCTTCTTCTCTCATTCCCCGTCTCTTCATTCATCGGCACTGCTTCATGGTTCCCAGACGTGGCCCCGGGACCCGACTCAACCTCACGCTTCTTAGCCTCCTCACCTCTCCCACCAAGCATATCCCTATCCTTTGACACATTTCTGTCATTAGATTTGACCTGTTTCTCCTTCCTCTTACCATTTTTGTCCACTCTATTTCTTCTGTATCTTGAGTCCGATTCCGAGCTCAAGAGAGTAGCATCACCAATTTCATCCTCTGCTGGATCATCATCACTGAATACAGCCTTTTTGCCCTTTCTTTTACCAGTTATGTTATTTTCAACCTTTTGTTTTCCCTTTTCGCCCTTTCCTAGGTTTTCATCTTTCTTCATTTTAAGAAAGGAGGACAGGCTCTCCCTGGCAAGGGAAAAGACCATTTTAGCACTGGCATATGCATGTGCAGCTCTAGAGCGCACACAACAGGGGCAGTAAAACCGACCTTCTTTGTCAAAGCTGCTTGGGGTGGTCATAATGCAGCTCTCATGCACAGTTATTCCACAGCCTTTTTTGGAACAAGTCAACAATTGACCTCCCTTGTTACATACAATGCACTGGTTCTGTTCTGAGAAGGGTATCGGAGAACCCATAAAGCTCTTGCAATGACTCGGGTCATCTAGAAAATCGGCATTGGACCTCAAATTATTATCATTTTCATTTCTGGAGGGTTCAATTGGAATGCTTGTCTCTGGGATAGGTTCTTTAGGCTGTACAGAAGTATAATTACCGAAATAAGAAGCAAATAATTGATTATATCATCTGTATAAGAAAGAAAACACTTCATATGATCTGAACCTGTCCTCTCTCATAAATTCTCTAAAATACCCTAATTAACATTAACCCGTTGATGATGATAAATAAGCACCTTTAGAATAAAATGGAGCAACTCAGCAAGCGGGGGTACAAGGCATATATCTTCTGCTTTGTCAGGACATACTGATATTGAAATTTTTCTGTGCTACAAAATGCACGATTTCCCCTTAAAAATAACATCAGAGTGGCATGTAAAGTACCTCTTCGACCGATGTCTTTGACACAGCATCTCTCCTCTTCAGAATAAACTTGTTCATGTCATCACTTAAAGGCTCACTCCTCGCTGCTTGTAAATTAGATACATTTCCTATCTGGCACAATAATTAATGCATAAATAGACATAAAAAATATATGCAGCTCTCCTCTTCAAAATGTATGAAGTCTCTTTTACATCAAGCTACCAAATAAGCTCAAGTGATCCTTAAATAAGTTCCCCAAGGGCCAAGACACTTATTCGGTAATTTTGAGGTGTTCAACTTGACAAGTAAAAGAAAGAAGAAAAGAAAAAGAGTACCACTGTTGTGGGATTATTTTCTTGCAAAGGTTCACGGCTGTCTTATCAGTATCAAGGGCATTCTGAGAAGGCAAGTTTTGCGAGGCATCATTGCGCGTAGGCCCTGCCGTACCAGCCGACCTAGGGCTGGTAATCATCTCCTGTTCTTCGTCTACAATATTATCTTTTTGCCTATGACTTGAAGAAGAACCGTTTTCCTTTTTGGAATGCAGTTTAGCATTAGGTCCTGAAACAGATTCTTTCAACTAAAACAAAAAGGAAAGAAAAATGAATGAAGCAAGGTAAGGTTATAGTCAGAAGAAAGATTCATTTTGTCAACACAAGGTATTTAGCTGGTACATGATTGAAGAACCTAATCCGGTGGATATGCTGGTCTAGGTATCAATTTGAACCTAATCCGGTGGATATGCTGGTCTAGCTATCGATTTGACCTTTTTAGGTTTTTAATTGCAGAAATGCGTATTACCCGAACTAATTTAGGTTATTTGGATAGCACTTGTGGTTGTATGTTGAATCTCAATTTGTATGTTACCGTGCATTCAGAAAAGGCACCAGCATTTTCCACCTAAAAGAAAAAACAGCTAAGTTAATTACCAGATGAATAGAGGGTTTGGGCAATGCTGATCTCTTCTGTGAAATAAACTGTCTTATGTGATCGCTAACTGGTGCAATTCTACTTCCTGAGGGTTGACATGGATCTGTAGGCTGACAAATAACATAAAAAAAGAAAAAAAATTCAGCTAAACCAAATAATCAGTTAAAGAATTACCCTTTTTAAATTGAATTTGCAAGTACTCTTAAGATAAGAGCCATGCTCTCACCTCTAACAAAACCCCCCAATTACTGATAAGTTATAGTAGTTGGTGATAAATTTGATGGGTACATCTCATCCCTATTGTAACTGGTACGCCTAGAATACTCTCATGAACTCAATATAACATGAAAATTCTCCTTCTCAAGAATTGTATTCAATTAATGTACCCTTTTGAAGTTGTGACAAAGGAACTCCACAGTGGGTTGAGAGATGTCTATAGCACCGGCCGTGTTATCCTTGGTATGTACAATACCTCTACTGGTGCATTCCTCGAGATATCTCAACGCAACTCTCTCTTGTACTGATTCAGGAGCATCGGTGTAAAAATTGGGAAGTCTATTCACCAACTCTGAAATAGAAGAGAGTTAGATCCGACCTTTGAGGAAGTAAAAAGATGATAAATCCTCTGAAATCAGTAAAAGGCAAACCTTTGAGGAGAGGAAGGTCGGCTTTGGAGTCGGCTAGGGTTTCAATGATGTGGTACCATCCCATTTCGAGAGAAGATGAAGAAGCCATGAAGAAGCTAGGCGAAGGGGAAGGTGAATTAGGCGGGGGCTTCTGAGGTGAATAAGATGGGTTTATGTTATGGTCGGGAGAGGACGGCGGCGACGGAGAGTCGGGCACGGACAAGGAGGAGGAGGTAGACATTGATCGCCCTCTCCTTCTCCTTCGCTCTCCGAATTGGTATCCTCTGCGGAGCGTTATGGTGCGGTGCCGTGCGGTGCTTTTAATATGATCCGTTCGTTTTTATCGGACGGACCAGATCAGATCTTATCGGATAGGAAAATTTTAGTTTTTTGTTTTCAATTCGGATAAGATCTAATCTGGTCCGTCCGATCAAAACGAACGGATCAGATTAAAAACACCGCACGGCACCGCACCATAACGCTCCGCAGAGGATACTGGTCCCCTCCCTCACTACTCACTGGCTCACTGCTGCTACTCACTGACACACAGATCTTGATACAATTTCGGCCCGCTCTTTCAAATCCGGCCCAATAAAGATTTTATCTTCTTCTTCTTCTTTTTTTCTTCTATAATTATAACAACTGATTTTACATTTTTACACATCATCATATAAACTAAACTAAACTAATTTCTATATTGCGCTATGATTTCACAATAAACATAATTTTGCCTAAAGCTATTCATTACCCAACTTATTTAAATTTACATGATAAGCAACATCCCAGAGAATTGAAAAGACTCATCTAATTATCACCTACATATTAGTCAGATTTGACAGGTTAGTTCAATTATTTACAAAACACAGGAAATAAATATGATTTTATTCTCTGGGAATAACAATAACCAGTTAGTCCGATTCCATCCGTTGATCTTCATTGAGATTTGTACATGAAAAATTTATTTTGTTGAGATTCACACAGAGAAAAGTTTGAACAGTTGGGATCGGAATAACAAGTTCTTGTTGTTATTCCCCAAGGAATAACAACATACTTATTTCTGTTGAAAATAGCATTTAATTGACTACCATTTTATTTTTTGAAAACTTTTGCAAAGATTGCGAAGTCGTGAGGAAAATCGAACTCTTAACTTTTGAATAACCAACAGTCTTAGAATTTTTTATTACCAGCTGTGCTAGACAACCATTTCAAACTTCAAAGGGAAGTTTAAAATGTTCCAAGTGACCCTGCTACTCGTTTTTCCAACTCTTGGAACTCCAATCAGAAAACACACATTTTTTTTTATATCAATAAAAATTATCAAACTATACAACTTAACATGAATATTAATTTGTCGGTCTATTAAGCATAAACAAACATATAAAAGCATGCAAACATTAAAATTCGGTTTCAATCGGCCTTGACATTTTGGGCCTGGAGGAGGCCATCACGGATCTGGGTGGCGACGTCCCTGACAGCGCCAGGGCCGTGGGGCATGAAGATAGCAGACGACTTGGAGGAGGCACCGATCTCCTTCATGGTGTCAAAGTACTGAGTCACAAGGACCATGTCCATGACGTCCTTGGCCGAAGTACCGGGTACATTCCCAGAGAAGGCAAGCACACTGTCACGCAAGCCGTCAGTAATGGCTTGGCGCTGACGTGCTATACCAAGTCCAGACAGGTATTTGGCTTCTGCCTCTCCTTCCGCGCTTAATCTGCAGGATCTTCTCCGCCTCCGCCTTATCGTTGGCAGCTAGCCGCATCCGTGCTGCAGCATTGATCTCATTCATCGCCCGTTTCACGTGCTCGTCTGGCTCTATGTCCACTATCAATGTCTGCACTATCTCATACCCGTACATCGACATTGCCTTCTCCAACT
>JAJGRX010000085.1:0-55000 GCA_025461125.1 Carex kokanica
CCCCAGTAAAGCCTTTAGATTCATACTAAACCCTACTCTTATTTGACTAACTCTACTAACTGTCCTACTGTACACCTATAAGAAGAAAAGCATTGACATTAGTCATATATTGAATTCAATTAAATGAACATCAATTTCCTAACTCTTGACTAGTTTCGTGACCTACCTGAGAACTTTAAATACCAATACCTTGCTTAAACTACATAAAGTCATATCGTTTGCCTATCCTTACTATTGGAAAGAGAGGAATACTTATTCATATGCAGTAAGAACGAATACATATATTCCAAAACATTCGTTGAGAGAAAGTGAGACATAACCCACTCCTATTCACAGGCATATCCCAATCCATCAGAGAAGTCTTATGATAAGAGTAGATTGAAGGTGGTAGCCCTAATAAGTTCTTTCTTCATTAAATGATAGTAGAGTTATCCAAGGCAATCAGACCGAACTTCACTACTTGACTAAGCCCTACTTTAACTGTCCTCACTCTCCTACTTTCAATGCGTCGACCAAGCTTCTCTCTTTAAAGAAAGGAATATAAGAGTTCTCCTAAGGTAGCTTACTGTCCTAATCCGTCACTTAAAGCATGCTTATCTACTACATTTCCTCTGTACTACTTGAGTGAGATTCTCACTTCCTTCTCCTTCTCTCTTCTCCTTCCAAAGCTTCTATCTTCATCAGTAAACATATCAATGCAACTCTCTGGCACCAGCATCTTGGCCATCCCTCTTAATCTACTGGCTTGCGGCTCTTATCCCAGCAGAAGCATATTCCTTACATTCTAATAAAGTTTCTCTTTGCCTTTCTTGTTTTACTGCTAAGTCTCATAGATTGTCTTTTTCTCTTTCTCCTTTAAAAGCTAAATCTCCTCTTGATGTAATTCACTGTGATGTGTGGGGACCTGCTCCCATCTTGCCAAACAAAGGTTTTCGCTATTATGTTAGTTTAACTGATGAATTCTCTCCTTTCAACCGGATTTACTGTTGTGCTCACAAATCTGATGTTACTGTTACTTTCAATCAAATACCACATCTCATGTCCCTATACACCTCAAAAAAAGGGTTAGCTGATTGTAAACACAGACAAATTATGGAATTAGGCCTTGCTTTTGTCACTCATGCTTCTCTACCTTTCAAATTCTGGGATGATATTTGTGAAAGAGGAAATGAGTTACTTTCTTTAGGCGCTGGAGTGTCGGTAGTAATTGATTTAAACATTCCTATTAGACAGCCTTCCATCGTTCGTCAACCTGAAGAAGCTGCAGATCAAACTATGGCCAAATCACGATCATGCTCACATAGTTCTCGATCTAATCAAATGCGCACCAAACATACGGTTCCTAACTGTGTCGACACTATGCCAGCAGGTAAACATTTCTTGTATTACTCCTTTACATTACATGAATAACAATACATAGAAAAATATGGATCACCATCAAGTAAACTCTTTGCGTTTTGTGTTCGTGATTTTAAGGAAACATATGAATCTCTCTACAGCAATTCAGAAAGAAAGGGCTATCCTGTGCCATCTAATTTCATGATGCACCAAGACATCCATTTTCATTTAAAGCAAATTGAGATGAGGGGCCGATTGTTGCAAACTTTTGAAAATGTTGCATACATTTGGAGCAACTGATTATAAGGTAGGTTGAAGCAGTATGTAAGAAGAAAGGTTATAGCCAAGATACCCACCTTTACCAGGAACTCCTATGCAGTTGAAGTAACCATAATTGAAAATTGGATTCATGAATAAGGAATGATCCATTGACAGTTCATTTGAGGAATGATGTAACTAAGTTGAACTGAAGTTGGTAATTTGAAACATCTTCCTTATCTTTCACTTCATGATTTTCTCGGTGAAAGCCTACCCGAATGCATATGCTCCCTTTACAGCTTGCAAATCTGTATCTTTTTTAATGTGGCCTCAAAGAGTTGCTAAAAAGCTTAGGAAATCTAGTTAGCCTAGAAGAACTAGTAATTTATAGCTGTTTTGAGCTCAGGGTGTTGCCTGTGTCCCTTTGTCAACTCAAGGCCTTGAGGAAACTCCGTCTTTCTTCTTGCCTTCATTCCCATAAGATCAAAGCTTTCCTACCCTAGTTCCTAAGCATAGAAATTTCCTCTTTATTTACTAGTAGAGTAGAACGACTGTACCAAGCCCCTATGTTGACTAATGCCATGCAAAGAAATCAACTCCTATTCATTCACATCTCTTTTCCATAAACTCCTATGATAGGACCACTTTAGACAAGACAACAGAAAAGTAGCTTACCCAAAGCTAATCCTCAGTTTCAACCAGTACAAAAGCAAAGCTTGCCCCAGCCTCATTAGACTGAAAAGAAGCCTATGCCAACTTATATTCGGTAGAAAAAGAAGCCTATCCAAATCCCATATATAGTACTCGTATAGTTAGACTCAGGTAGGCCATGGATTTGCTTATATAGTCTTCTTGTACGGAAGCTACCTGAGGTGAGGATAAGTCTACTATCATTTAATGTTTCAAAAAGGAAAAGTGGGGCTTAGTACACTATCATATGAGGAGTTAGTTTGCTTTGATTGATAATATCTATGAGTAGTTTTATTGGAATGGGAGACTAGGTCATTTCTGCTTATAGGCAAAGTCAACCAATAGGTAGGACAGTTATTAGTCAGGTAGCGCATTGGCACTAAGGAAAGCAGCTAACTTGGGTCTTTTATGGCAAAGGAGAACTATACTCCATTCTTTCTGTTCTTGAAGTGCCGGTAGTAGTTGAAGGTGCCGGATGAAGTTAAGAATAGATTGACTCTTGGAATAGGAGTTGTCATCAAGCCTCATTTCATTGCTTTTATTCTTATAGGTCAAGTAGTGCTTCTTTTACGCAATAAGGGAGAGTAGTTAAGCTTACGAAACTAGTCAAAAGTTAGTTGGAAATGGATGCGCAAAAGAGATCTCAAGATAAAGAGGATGAGCTACTACTGGCCTACTATGACTAGGGACTTTATTTAGTTTGCCAAAAAATTCCATATGTGCCAAGTAAATGGTGATCTCATTCACATACACCCAAATCCTTTCCATCCCCCCCTTGCGTCTTGGCCAGACAGATATAAAAGGAGGGCCTATTGAGTGAGCCACCCAGGCCATCGCTTTTGCTGCCACAGATTCTTTTATAAATGGGCGGAAGAAAGTAAAAAAAAAGTCGTCAAAAGTCATAAGCATTCTCCGACACCACGAAGATGAACCATATCATACTTTCTATTTACCAATTCGATCAGGTCACTATCGTAGGTAGCCATTCATCAATGACCACTCGTTGGTGTAGCCAGCCCCATGGAATTTATTGCTTTAATCCATTTAACTCTGGACTTTCAAAAAGCCACGCTATATCTGTTCGCTTCGCGTCAATGGTGCACTGCGGACTTGGGGAGTCTCGCTAAAGGAATAGGCTTATTCTTTCCCCGGGTCAGAATTGAGGGAACTAGGATGGATAGGCGGGTTTGAGGTTTACTGAATAGTACTAGGTTTTTGATCTCCTCCTTTAGGCCACTAATGTAAGTATTAATAAAGAACGATTCTTTTTGTTGAAGCATGAATTTGAGTTTCTCAAACTTGCTTCTATACTCCACTGGATCTTTGTGACAGCATGTGAAATTGGACAGAAGAAAAGATGAGAAAAATCAGTTACAGTAGAGCCGAAGCACTTATCAAGGGCCCCCTACTTATTTCCAATAAATCTAAACCCAGTTTAGTCTTTGGAACAGAAGCTTTAATCCCATCAGAGGTGATGTCATCGAATTCTTCTTGATGGAAGAGGGAAGGAAGACACTTGCTAGCTGGGACTTCTAATAGAATTTTGACCACACACTCTATATACATACCAGAAATAAGCACTTACTCTATATACTCAGTACTGACTCTAGCTGATAATAAATCTCGTAGTAAAAAACTTTGGCAGAAGAAGAAAGCAGATTGAATAGTTGAAAATACAGTCCTTTACAAATAGATTTAATAAAATCTTTTCCCATCTAACTCTTTTCACGTAGTCCCATCTAGAACTTCCCGATAATTATTGGAAAAAAAGTCTTTATTCTTAGCTATTCAGATAGCGACGCTACCTCTGCTAACGTAACGAAGAAGTCAAATCCCTTTTTAGGATTCCTTCGTTTTCTTTCTACCAATGATGAGCTGGCAGGGCTAATGACTAGCTTTAGCTTATTAAGTAAGCTGGTCAGTCAAGTGATTGGGCGGGCTGGTGCATGTTTGGTCTCAGTACGCGGCTGGAAGTAGGTTGGGTCATCCTATTAATTGGTACCGCTTTCCTCCGGGTGAAGCACGTAATATAGTAGTTCAGTCCTTGACCCATGGTCAACGCTTCTTTGGCAGTGCACCGGGGGCGAGGCCTTCGCTTTTCTAGCTGGCACCTATTCGCCAAATTCCAAGATATCGAAGAAAGAGAAAAGAAAACAAGTGAAGGAATGAAATAAGGTTGTTCAGTGTTGTCAAGAAAAAGTAAGTAGGCCTTGCTTTCTTCATTTTCAAGACCTGTGCGCTGATTCAATTTGACAGAAGGACGATCGATCTCTATCTAGGACGATGAGGATGAAGCAGAAGAATTGGGATACTGGTAAAAGAGAATGGCAAAGATATATGCTTTTGCATGTTCAAAAAATATCTCAGCAAGAAGAAGACAAATAAGAAGGACCTTACCTTTAGCTCTTATAGGTTAGGCGGCCACCTTAAATAATTGGAGAGAGTAGATATGTAATAAGAAGAAACTGAGCTGAACTACTCAAATTCTTCACAAATAAAGTTCTAATGAGTCTACGGTTGATGTGATAAATTAGGCCTACCTAGTTGGCTTAACTACAAGTACATTGCTAATAGGAGCTGCTGCAGTGAAATAAACAAAGAAAAAAAGGGAAAGTAGAATCCCAGGGTAAGACCTCAACCACTAATTCCGTCTAATCGGCTTGGCCTATCTCCAGGTATTCCCTAAAAAAGAATGGCAAATTGCTCAAGTGGGCTGGGGAACGAAGTGACTTACGGGATTAAATAAAGCGAGGGAAAGAAGAAATGCTCTCTTGCCGGGATATCAAGATTCACATGCGAAGGGACGAGCGAAAGTTCCTAGTAAGCCTGGGTTCCTGGTATAAGAAAGTAGAGCTGGGCTTCTGTGAGTGAACGAGATGAGGATCGAGGAAGTGGGTAGGTGCTTTCTTCGCGAGTATGTCTGTTGATGGCGCTGTGTCCTATCTGCTCAAGGAAAGCTGCCCAACTCAATGTGTAATGCATCAGCGGCATTTGCTACATCGGTTGTAAGAATTTCTATTGCGGGAGAAAGGAGTTAAAGTATGCTTAGTATTCTAAGATAATGATGAAATTAACTTCCTCAACTTCTAAGAAGAAGATTATGTTCTCAGATCGGGATTCCTATTAGATTAGATTTAGATAGAAGTATGAAAATAAGGCTCAGGACATGAGGGCAATTGCCTTATTCAATTTTATAAAGGAGGAGATGCGAGGAAGAACTCATTAGATCCATGCCACGTCGAACTCCAAGTCTTAAGCAAACTGGCATCCACCTTGCCTTGCTCTGTAGCCGAAATAGATAGAAGCAAGGACCGAAGTCAAAGGAGAGTAAGTCCCTTCTTCCGGCGCCCCGGTTACTGAACTCGCTTTCTAAGCAGCTTTTTTTTTCACTCACTATATATATTAAGCATAAATTTCTTTGACTTGGAAGTAAGCAAGCAATCTAGTTTCATGTGACCAATCTGCCTATGAAAGTTGGAATTGAAATAGTAAGAAGAAAGCAGTAGTAGTAGATAAGAGCAAGACTAGAAAGGTCACTCCGGGTAGTAAGTAAGTTCAAGTTATTTTTCAAGCAGAAAATAAGTCTTTCAAGTAATGTAGTGAAAGCAATAAAGGTACTGCTCAAAAGAATATGCGATATAAGAAATAAGAAATAGCCTGCGATATGCACCCAAGTCACAGGTTTTGGTTAGGGCTCACCCCCTTGCTTGCCAAGCTTGTTGCAAGAACTCGAAGTGTAGTTGTCTTTTTACAAATCTAATAAGCAAATCAAGGTCCTTTCCATCTTAGATCTAAGCATTCAGAATATGAGTACAAGAAAGTAGTAAGGATCAAGAAGTTAGGTGAGTTTTACAGTAGTAAGTAAGATAAGAGTTTTGGGAAGGAGTTGATAAAGAAAGTACAGGAATAATAGTTTAATAAGAATAACAGAATATGCTAAGCTGTGTAAGTAAAGCAAAGCAAGAAGAAAAGTAGTTATATCCATAAATAATAAGTTAGCATAATTAGAGTTATCCAGAAACGAGCGAGGAAATCCATTCCTTGCTTATGTAGTTAGGTCTTTCATTGCGCTTATATAGTAATGTTTTCCCTACCCTAGCTTTGTCTTCTCAGTAGGTAAAGCCACAAGAAGTCAGTTCTATTACAAGCTTGTTTACGTTGCAAGTTGTTTCGTCAAAACAAGAAAGAAAAGGAGTTTCAGTTACTCATTTCGGCAAGTTCAATCCTTATTGCCTAGTTTACTTGCAAAGTAGAAAAGTTCCAGTAGTTTGACCGTTGCTTCTGCTTCACGAAAAAGTGATCGAGTAGAGTAGTTGTCAATTAATTTGTTTTTATTAAGAAGAGGATTGCCTATTTGACGTTTATGCGTTAAAGAAGATAAGATTACATATGCGTTAAAGAAGCTAGCTTGCCTTGCCTATGAGTTGTAGTTCAATCTCTTGCTTTTTGACTCAAAGTAGTTTACGCTTGCTTGTTTGTAACGGCACGCATATTCAGAATAGAATATAGGAAAGTGGGTCAAATCCAGTTCTTCCTTGCCAGGAAAGTAGACAGAAAAGAAAGCAATAACATAAGAAGAATGAAGAAAATCAAAGGTATGCTATGAACTCGTTGAAGCCGTAAAGTACGTACTGATTTATTGATCGCAATCATCTTTTAAGCTTGGCTGCGGCGCTTCTTCTTATTTCAACTATTCTTAGGTGATGTGACTCGGCTTTTTATTCAGTTCTTTATCTTGGCAAGTGTAGTTTGTCAAAGAAGCTTGCCAGCAAGAAAACAATTGATAAACTACGGCACTACACGACAAAACTCAACTACTGCTCAAAATCCACTACTCGATGTTAGAGAGTGTCGAGACTGGCGCGCGTTCTTTATTTAAAGAAGCAAGGTATTGAACTAATAGGACAAAAAGGGGATTGAACTAAAGTTCTTGCTTTTTTCATATTCTTTTTTTCATCTTCTCTTCTGGTTGTTCGACAAACTAGATAAGTAAGCAAGAGGTGGTAGGAAAGAAAGGAAACTACCCAGCGAGGGACATATTATATACTTATTAACTTCCAGTCAGTAAAGTACTTGTTTTTTGAGTTAGTAGTGTGCAATACTGTTTGTTTAAGACATGCATGCAATCTGAGACTTCTGAAAACGTATACTTGAGTCAAACTACACTAGAATAGTAAGTGAAAAACTACACTTAATTATTTTGGTCTTTTCCTTGCTTTGCTGGCAAAACAATACGTTCACTTGCTGCATATCGCTTTCCTTAATTCTTTGTTAGCGCAGGATAAATATTGCAAAGCTAGAACTCCTTACATAACATATTTCAGCGTTAAAGCAAGGCATCTGATACTGGAAAAACTTCTTTCTGGCACTGGGTGATCTTCAGCCCTTGCGCCTTCCTTTCTCTTCTAGCCGAGCTGGACGTCAAATGTCACTTCAGCTTATATTCGTCTATATGACAAGCAAGAAACCTACTATTGCCGTAAAAAAAAACCAAACTCAACATTATTAACTATATTGGCTTTCCTATTCAAACTATTTGCCTATAAACCATGATTGATATACCCATTTGAACTACTACTTATGAAACTTAACTATTGACTTATGTCCTTGCTTCTTCTTCTGTTCTTGTACGCAGAAGGATTGCAGCCGTGGGTCACGTTATCTTTCCTTAGAATGTTTATGAACCCGCTCAACCTTGTGCTTACCTTATTCTAGACGGAGTTGGAAAAGGCCTTCTGCATGCTCTTTTCCTTCCCTTTTTCTAAGTATAATTTAGACATATTTGCTTTTCATTTTCGGACGGTTCGCGGCTAGTCAAAGTTGACAAAGTGGCCCTACTCAATTTCAAGATATATCACCAAAGTGAGTCATTCCTCATTACCTGGGTGTCATCCAAAATGAGAAATTGGCGAAGCAGTGCATTGCTTTAGTGCTATCTTGAGGAGCTGCTTTTCTTTCTTCCTCCTTAACTACAAACGAAATAAAAAAAAAAGACACTATTGAATTTACGTGAGAAACTTGCTGTGCGAAAGAACTTGCTTGTGAGCATATTATTTGCTTTATTTTATTATCCCTCTTGTAGAAAGAATTGCTTATTGTCGAAACTAACACTTCTTACTTACTTATATAAATATATTTCTTAAATCTTTTGTTCTAGCTTAATTTGTTTATTCTTTGCTTTCCTAACTAACGTGAACTTAATAAAGAAGCGACGGAGTGAATGAACTTCTCTACTTGAGTAAGGCCAAAGTACTACAGGATTTGCTACTGGAATCAAAGATTTTGCCATTCTTTCTTTCTTTTCTGGCGTGTGCTGATAATAGAGATTTAGTCAATTGAAACTTTCTTTTCGTCCTCGTTAGCGCAACGGAACCTTTGAATGGGATAGTAAAAAAGCTTTGAAGGGGAAAGACGTCAAAACTTTCTCTAAAGTACTTAGCCTAAACTACACTATTTATAAAGCAAGTAAAGGGGCTAATGCAGGCTTTAACGCTAGTTATTCAAACTCAAACTTTCTACACAACAAACTACACACTTAGAACTTCTCTATTTGCTTCAGCTGTCTACTTTGAATTGAAGGTATTATTCTGAACGAAACTGCTTGGTACTACACTTCTTTAAGTACTATATTATACACTAATTGATAAACTTCAAAACTTCTGCTTCAGCACCTAGCTTTCCTGTTCTTACAGTAAGAAAAAGCGCCAGAAGCTAGATGCTTAATATACGTTTTCAATTCATATTCTGAAGTGAATTCTTCCTTGCTGGAAAAGCAAAACTAGCTGATAAACGAAACTGCTTACTATCCCTTGCCCGGGTTTGCTTCTACTACTTGAGTTGATAAATTTCTTCGAGAAACTTCTTTCTTGCTTATTTGCAGTGACGAGTCTTGATTGATGGAAAAACATCTTTCTCCTTACTACACGCCAGTGCCGCGCCAGTCTTGTGCAACTAACAGCCTGCTAAGGCGAAGAAGATAGGGATTGCCTAGCCTAGAAGCTGAGGAAAGAAACTACTTTATCAATAACAAAGGTAACTAGCTAGATAAGTGAGAAAGGACACTAGTAGATAAACTACTGTCAAAACTGATTTCATTCTTGCTTATTTTCTTTCTTTTATTGCTTACTTGCGAGCATATTGCTTTTGAGCGGTAGTTGCTGGAACCTTTTTTCATATTCTCTTTTTTTAATCTTCTCCTCTTGCTGTAAACACTTCTTTCCTATTATTGCTGGACAAAAGAAGCTAGTAAGAACTACACACCTTTACATAGCTAGTGTGCTTGCGAAGACAAAGAAAAAGATTCAAAGAACTAGCTAGTTACTTACTACTACTTAATACACTATTGACTAAAGAACAAAATCCCTAGCGAAGGCTAAAGAAAAAGAACTTGCGTAGGTATAAAATATGTTTTTTTACATTATACGGTACGGTCAACTTCTTACTTGAGAATTTATAGCTGCTACTTTTCAACACTTGCTTTTCTTGCTGTATTTAAAAAACCCTTGCTTAAATGAAGAAATGAAATGGAAACTCCTAACAAAGGAAAAAAGGAACTACTTAATACATGACTTCTCTACTTGCTTTTATGGACCATTCTTCTTCTTTGCTTGTTAGCTTGGGATTTTGCAAAGGAGTCAACTCAGACTTAACATACTCAAGTCAGCAAGGCAGGAAGGCCGAAAAGAGTTGATTTCGGGATGGCGGCGTGCGCTAACAAACTGAGTGAAAGAAGCGGATTCAGTGTTTAAAGAAAAAGCTAGGGATTGAACTTCGATCGAGAAAGAAAGTACTTCTATTGCTATGAGTAACTTAATTAATTCTTTTTTGCATATTCAACACTTGTTTTTGCTCAAAGCATTTCCTCTCTCACTTCCGTCTCGCTTATCTGGCGTGCCACGGACTCTTCTTATGTGTGCTAGTGACACTCAGTCTTTATCCATATTATACAAACAAAACACCTTGCTTGTCTTAAAACTAGTATTGGACTATACCTAAATGCCGATAGAAAACCTAAACACTACTACTTACTTTACTTTCTCTAAGCGAAACGAAAAAACTTTCTTCCCCTATTTCTTCGTCTATTCCTTGCTGGAAAAAAGCTTAGTTAGGAAAGAAAAGACAGACAGAGAGAAAGCAAGCACCCTCCTGATCTGCATGCCATTGAAGAGAGTCTTTTTATTACCTTATTTGCTGTAATGCCTTACCTTCGAAGGGACATAAGCTCGCTGAACTGAAAGACCTTGGTCCGACCTAGGGCGCTCTTACTGATCTCAGAGTTAGCGACTCTCACTAAGAAAAAGCTTCCCACGCACGGACTTACCTTACTAAAGCACCAAGAGCGGGAATTCACAGCTTCAGGTAAGGATTGCTTCACCAACCTATGGGAAAGGTAATTAAGATAACTATTTATGTGCCCTAAGGCCACCGGGTTAATGATCTGAAGAGAAAGCAGATTTCAGAGTGTGAGGGAAGAAGTAATTCCAAGATGTCGAAATAAGGAAGCGATCCAGCCAACCAGGGGAAGGATTATCTCTCTCCTTACTACAGGAAAAAGGAGATCAAGGTGAATTAAGCCTAGCGCATGCAAGGTCTTTGAAGAAATGCCTAGGAAGAATATTCTAACATGTTTTTAGCATGATCATGGTTCTGGTTTCCTTATTTCCTCGATATTTATTTCTTGTGTCTATCCTTTTGTGTGTCTCGGTGTCTCCTAGCCCCAAGAACTGTGTATCTAGCCTTCGTCGTCCACTCCACTCGACGAAAGCGCAATAAATCGGGTGTGAAGTAGAAGAAGAGAGAGCATAAGTAGAAGAATAGAGAGCACTAGCCTCTTTTCCCTTCCTTGCTTGATGTCTTACGGATTCCGGATTCCCAGACTGGGCGGGGTTATATAAAGGAGTCTAAATGATAGGTCCGTGTAGCAAATAGTTTGTTAGGTAGCAGAAGTATGATAGCTAATCCTTAGTATGGTAGCTATTCCGGTAGCATTATACAGAATGTCTGTACAGAAGGTATCGAAAGATGTCACTTAAGGGTGTAAAGACTCAATAAGACTGTTAGTTAAGTAGGTAGCGAGATTGAAGGAAAGAAGGAGAGTACTGAGCAGCAGCTATGGCAAGAAAAGTAAGTAGGTAGCGGCATATACTATTTAGCCTAATACTTAGTGAAAATTGAGTCTTTATGATGCTTAACGTCCGGGTAGCATGAACCCATGCTTCGGTCTGTCTACCGCTAAAAGAATTGAAAAGATTGATTTTCGAGTTTTTCCTTTGCTCTCTCACATTTATCCATATATTATTATATCCTAGTCTTCTACAGCATCATTATTCTTCACTCAAAACCTTCTTCCTTCTTACACATATTAGTACAGTTTAGAAATTTATCAAACTTTTCCAAGACCATTAGTCAAAGAAGTGTGAGGCAGTCTTGTCCTATTTGTTCTAATATTCCCTGTCTGTGCTAAACTCTCTTCTATTTGTATAACTGTCGTAATGATGAAATTTGAAACTGTTGGATGCCAAAGCCCTCTTATCCAATATAGCATTATAATGCCGCGAGTGGAAAGTCTCTCTTTCTCGGGTTGTACCGGACACTATAAGGTACCGCTTCTTTCTTTATCTCTGAAGAACTTCTTTCTCTAACCTTTTTTTACTAAAGTCACTTTCGAATAGCGTTACCTGATCTTGCATTTTCTTTTCAACTGAGTAGCAAGAAAACAAAGAGATGTGCTCGGTAGGAAAAGATCTCATATAAGAAATTCAATTGCTTTCAACAAAGCACTCCTCTTCATCAAGATTAAGCAAGGGAGTAGCTTTAGGGAGAAGGAGGGTGGGTCAATCTGCAAAAATGTTATGTTCTTTCTTTTGAATGGACTTGATAAAAGAACAATAGGCCTATCGCTACCTGTGCTATAAGTAGGCAGTTTTTTCTTGCTTATTCAAACTACCATCAGTAGGCTTGACTTACTATACTTGATTTAATGCATGCCTGTCTATTCCTCAACTACTTTCAACACTAACTAATTGATTAAGTAAGCAAATTGTGTAGTGTAGATAAATCCTTGCAAGACTTTTTCTTTTTTATAGATAGTATAGTTAGTACTTTGAGGATGTTCTTATTGTTTTATGTTCTTCTTCTTTCTACTTGATACACAACGTATAGCTATGTTCTAGCTAAAGGAATGAAAAGAGGGTAGGGTGGGAGTAGGTCCAGCCGAGAGGGCCATAGGAGTGGTCCGGACGAGCTTACTCTTATGGAAGTATTTGCTTAAAAGTCAGAGTTGCTTAGGGATAAGTGAGGGTATCTCCAGGGCTATTTGACTTTGGGGTGATGCTGAGCAAAAAGAAGCCAGTGTAGCATAAAAACATATTCGAATATATATATAGTGAGTTAACGTACACTAGGCTACACCAAAGAAAGGCTATACTCCGGTTACCGTCTCGTTCTTTTCCCATTAATTCTTTTTTTCCTTTCCTTACTTAGTCCTTCTTAAGGCTGAAAGCCTTTCTCTTTCTTTAGTATGGAATCTCAGCGAGGACTTGAGGTGGGGAAGCATATCCCGCAGTCTACCGGTAGTTTATTCCCCTAGTGTCTATGTCCGCCTTTTTCGCGCCCGCTCTCTCATTCTGTCAATGGCTTCTTACTTAGAGTGAATCAGATTGTACCTTATAAAATAATAGGCTCGGATATCTTTTCATTGAGCATTAAGATCTGCAGTTGAGACCAGGACAAGTTTGGAGATTGAAATGGTTATGAAGACAATGGCCCGCTACGCCCTTAGTTCTTTTACCTTCAGAGGGATTTTTCTTCCAGCAAGAATTAGTAAAATAAGAGTAAACAACTGATACCTAGCCACTTTCTTCTCAAAACAACTTGCCCTATTCCCCTTTTGCCCTTGCCTAGGCGTTTTTGTTTGGACTCAGAGAACCAGACCTTCCGTAATCCCGGACATTGATTGGGAAAGCAAAGCAGGAAGATCCGCACAAGGAAACAAATAGCTCAGTTACAGGAAAGCAGCTCATAAGAGAGATGAGTAAACGTAGGGAGGGATTTGGGTCTGATTAGCCAAGTAAAGTACAAATAGGTCAAGCAGGTAATCGGGCTAGAGCAGAATCGTCCTTTAATGAGGTCAAGTTTTAATATAGGTATTGACAGTGGAGCAAGTCACCTACTATCATTTGTCTTTGCTTAGGGGTACACTAGGTAAATAGGGCTTTGGCACTAGAGCATTTATTGGGTATAGCTAAAGATGAAGTTAAGAAATATATGTGTTACTTAGGTCAAGTACCTACTTACGCTCCTTCCTGCCTTCGTGCTTTAGTGGAGTGTGCAACTTTTCACTCCTCTCTCTTGCTAGAGTAGTAGGCTAGAGTTATTAATCAAAGAGGGCTAGGGCCGCTTAGTGACTAGGGAAAGTAAAGAAATAGCTCAGTTACAGTAGGTCAAATCTCACCAAAGTAGATAAGAGAACAAACTCTACTATAGTTGTTCATTCTTCTTCGAAAGAGAATTGAGCAGCTGAACAGAGACCATGCTTTTCTATGCAAACTGCAGTTCGAAGAATAAAATGAAGAAATAATGGGTGTGAAGCGATCCCCAGCCCAAGTGATAGAGTGTCCAAGCCAAGTATAAGCACTTCACCCGGGAGCAAGGTGCGCAGCGGGGGGAGATTCGAGTTTACAGGAAAGATCAGAGTCGGATTACCGGATCTCCTCCTCCTTCATTCATCGTGGTCGGGCTCTTCCACAGATTCCTCTAAATAGCATGGGCTAGGAAGCTCATATCTCGACCAACACATCGAGGTAGGTCAGCATTCATTCCATAAGAAAGATCCTGGCATCAGAGGAGTTTGGCAGTTATGAGCGATGAGTTCAACGGTAGTGAGTGATGGGTTCACACTTCACCGGATAGCCTAGTTCCCCTAGGACAATGAGATGTCAGGAAGAAGACCGACTGGACCGCCACACGTAGGGTCTCTGATCCCTTCGCTTGTCCTTAAAAAGAGTAGTCCGTTAACACACACGAATCCCAGTATCTTGAATGCCTAAGATAAGCTTCAGTTGAAAAAAACCAAATAGTAGGAGGAGGGATAGCGTATATATCTAGATCTATATATTCCCTATGTTATAAAATCCGGAAAGGTGAATTGGCACTTTTCTTTTTGACCAGAGGAACCGGAATTAAACCTTTTTGAGCTAGTCCAGATTGCTCAGATAAAGATTGACCATTTGTAGGACAACCTATGGAAAGACTCGCCTCTACGTAAACGGATGAGCAATATGTATTCAAATCATATAGTTAGTTTCGTTTGGGATACTGAAACCCAACCTTTCAGGTGCACAAATTAGCTCTTCAAAAAGTAGTTCCATGAGTGCTTTTTCCTCACCCCGACCGCTCCCTCCCGGGCGGGGAATTTCCCGCTTTCAAGCATCTCACTAATGATCACATGGGGTACTTCTAGCATGACAAAGTTTGAAAAGTATGATATGTGGAACCAACATCTCGATGATCAGTTTCATAGCTGGCCCTCTGAATGAGAAGTCTCGCATCTTGGCATTCCGCCTATGGCTACTAATTCAATTGAGAAAGTTCCTTGGATGATATACCGCGCACGGGCGTTGGCGAGCGGTCTTTTTTTAGTGTTATTTAGATTTCGTATGCAATGAAGGCAGGCTCATAGGGGAAATCCCACCAAACAAGGGATATAGGCTTCGGCCAATGGTGCTGTATGAAGCTTTCTTTCGTTGGAACCCTGAGAGGTGGGTAGGGCAAGTAGTACACAGAGGAAAGAGGAGTAGTCAAGTATGCCAAAAAACACGGGCTTTGGTACAAAGAAGTACAAAAAGAAAGTACATGATCAAAATGCATATAATGAGAAAGAAATATGCTTAATTAGGTCAAAAGGTAGGACAGAAACTAAATAAAGAAAGGCAGTAGGTACAGCAGGTAAGAGGACTAAAGCTTAGGAAAGTAGGGAAAGCTTGAAATTGATGCTTCATAATCGATCCGTCCTCCGTAGTGGGTCCCACCCCAGGAGGAGAGGCCCACCAGATATCACTCCTCCGCATAGGGATGGATCAATGGAAGAGAATCGATATTGCTTGGTCGGAAGTGCCTCCTTCCTTCCACTTGATGGCCAGTTGGTTCATAGAAAGAGAGTATTTAATTAAATAATAAAGGTCAAAAGCTCCCCCCCGGAACCGCTTTCCTTTGTTTGCTACTGGATATGCTATTGGTAATGGTAATGGATATGTATCTGTACGAGGTGCCTGCATCAACAGAATCTACTGGTTGTATGAAAGATCTACCTTTCTTTGTCGGACAACCTTCGGTGCTTAGCGACAGCACCTACCCCCTTTCTGTAGCTATAGTAGGGCTAGAGTTGGGCCAGACTATCTAATCTATAGTTGGGGTTACCACTATCTCTATCTAGAGTAGGGATAAGCACAAAAGCATCATAGACGAAGGCTTTGATCGTCTGCCTACCGTCGTTCTGCAATTATCTGGAAGTGTATGCCCGATGCTTAGTGACTCGTCTTTGAATGGAGAAGTGGTAGGGAGAATCTCTTCTATAGGCAATCAGCATGGTCGTATAGTTCAACATGTAGTGGCGTAGGCCTTGCGAGGCCCTTGGTTGAGCACAAGAGGTCTTTTCTAGAACCGCTTCGCGCCTTGTCTCATAATCAGTGAACTTCTTGCTGAGAGAGTATATGCCTCTTTCCTTCCTACCCCGGCGCATCGTGCTGACCAAGGACACAAGCCATGTCTTCTTCTTTCTCTTATGCCAAATCGGCTCTTATGCGGAATCGACTGCTAATCGCTTGGCTAGTTACTTCTATTTCATTTCTTATATTAGATACCTTGAATCTAGCTCTGTACTTACTTAAAGCACTAGCTTTGCCAAACCCTGGTACATGTATGTGGGCTTTCTGCTTTGGCTTCTCATGTCGATCTTCCAATGTCTTGCCATTTTATCTTATATAGATAGGCTATAGGCCTTGTCCTCTTCTATTCCTCCTCGTCCATTAAGGCAATTGCTTGCCTTGTAGATGTGTCAAAGAGGGGATTAGAGAACATAAGTCCCACAGCCTTTACGCCGACTCCCACTCTTATACTATTATACCCCGGCATCTACAAGTGTCCTTTTTGACTTTCAATGTCGTACTCCTAATGCCTCTAGTCCTACTGCTAATGCTATTGCTACTTTTTCTGATTCACTTGCACAACCCACAGCCTTTTTTTTGCCCTGAGAAAATCGTTAGCAAGTAATCCCTCTCGCCAAGACTAGTTGCCTTTCAGAGCCCTTCTTCTGAACATGAAGAAGCCCTTACTTGCAAAGACCTGATTTGCGGCATCTACATGATTTGCTGCTAACACCGAATTCTGTCCATCTGCAGTTCCTTCTCTGTCCTGCTCGTGGGATATCGTAACTCTAGATCATGTCTGCTGTCTCTAGCTAATAAGATCTTCCTTCTCATCAAAAGATGCGCATAATACCGTCTTGAAGTGAATTAGGTAAGAAAGGACAAGGACCCATGGAGCGCTAACTAGTAAAGGGACCGGAACAGCCTATTATTGCAAAGAGGGCATTCTGCTTGACCGTGGTTAAGAAGTTCCTGGGCTTACCCATGTGCAAACTTTTAGGAATCGATCGTCATGCTTTGACTTGTGGGATAACTTGAATAGTAAGGGCTATCCGCAATCAACACATTCATGCACACCGCCATCAACAGACATTCCAAAGACAGACATGCACCCTATCTCCACGCAAAACCACTACCTGCTTACTTGCTCTCATGTAGCGAAGATAGTTAGCACTACCTTATTCGCTTACCAGAGAGCTAACCTCTAATAGATATTTATTAAACAAAGCACGGATGAGTACTTTCATCATAAACGTAACTAGTAATAGACGGCAATGCTAGCACTATCAGCGAAATAAAAGAATGCAGAAAGACTTCTAGCTCATCAGCAAGCATAAGTAATACACTTTCATAAAGCAAGAGAAGAAAGAGTGCCCTACTACTCAAACACGAATAATGTTAAGCCCTACCAATCCGCCTATTAAATGACTTACCCACGTTTACTAATTCGTTGCTGTTTACTAACCCTAAGCAAGAAGAACTAGTGCTATTCAAGACATTGCGTATCTTGACTATTCGTATCCAGGAACAACAATTACATCTTATCCATTCAGAAGGGAAGACAAGAGACATCTTAATCAATCCATTCACTCCTCAGATGATAGCTTTTTTTGCTTATCGCTTCGCGCCTTTTGTTTGTGAATTGAAACATGTTGGTTGTCCGACAAAGAACTCCATCAACTCACTAAGAAAGTCATCTAGAAACAGTAGCTTAGCCTACTTTACTAACCCAACTTCCCTACTCTTTTACTCTTTGACTACGTTGCTTGCCTCCCATAGCCCACCCTGTTTACATTCCCTAGCGCTATGGTACTGTACCTATCCCTACCTAGTTCCTAGTCTTCTACTTAGTAAGAAGCCCTATTGTACTCTCCCTTATTGCGTATCCCAAGCACTACTTGACCTGTCTTTCGACTTTCCTCATTAGACACAACTGACCTATTTGACTTTCTCTTTGACTAGATAAACCTCATGACAATCTATTCCTTGACATGAAAAGACAAGACTCAAGATATTTATTTTCTATGAACTTTCTGTTTGACTAGACAGACGTGTAATCAAAGCAAACTAAAAAGTATAACCGGCGGCAAAGATCAAACTATGGGCCATGTGCCAAGGCAGTCAGTTAATTCACTTAATATTTCATTCATTCACCGGCCAAAAGAAAGAGCTTTTTCTTGTCAGATGGAATTCTAGCGTATCAAAGCAAAAAGGAAGGTCAAAGCACGGAGTCCTGTGAAGACCTTGGTAAAGTGTTCGATCTCTAGGAACGGCGAGCAAAGAATTCAAACCACTTTCTTCCAGTGAATAAGCGGGATCCATTCCGAATATGGATCGTTAGTGGGTCAGTCGTCCTCCTCCATCATTATAATCCGCCGAAATCACTCTAGAACACAAAGAAGAGTTGGGTTAGCGATCCTCCTTAACTGAGTCGGGAAAGGGATAGATAAAAAGAGTCGGGGTCATAGTACTCTCCCGAGCCGGTTTAGTTACACCCCACCGCTGCGCGCCTTAGTCTTTTAGCTGATGGAAATAGTTTCAAAGATAGACGTGTCATATAATCACTCTCTGGTTCTACACGTTAGTAGTTACTCACTGGTTGTCCTACAAATACAAAACAAAAGGCAAAGACTGACCTCAGAGACAGAAAGGAATTCAACTAATAGTAATAGGCATTTATCAACACATATGGCCGAAAACACATATCCAGCAGTATAGGGTATCCTTTGCCTAGACACAAGACATGAACTATATGCATCTTATCACTCCTCCTATTCTAAGAGTAGAGTAGCTGAGAGAGTATTACCTGTACCGACATCGAACTCCTCACAAGCCAAGCCCTAGTCCTGTTTTCCTTAATTACCAGACCCAGGAAAAGCATGTTCATATGGCAGAAAAAACTTATCTACAAAGCGCTTGTCATTTGGTTGCACAAAAGAAATAAAAGGTTTCTTTGCCACTGGAAGTCCTTTCGACTCCAGAAGCTTCCGGACAAGGCTACGGGGGGGGATCAGCCCCTTCTCCAAGCTCAAAGTGAGCAGAACTTTATTTCGGACCAAATGCAACTTATCACAACCCGCTTCCTTTATCAGAAACTCCATTTTGCGGCCTACCATCTCCTCTTATATCTGCAACACACAAGGAACTTTCCTGATTCTAGTTTTTAACTCCTCCTGTGAAAGTACGAGTTTCGAAATGACGTATAGAGAGTATACGATTTCTATCTTCATCAATTACGTCTTTCTTGTTAGTGGATTAAATGTACGGAGCAAGTAGCTAACCTTGATATGGTGATAGCAATGATGTATGAGACTCATGTTCCTAAACACTTTTGGGCGGAAGCTGTTATGATAGCCACTTATCTGATTAAGATATTCCCTTCCTCTGTCACTAAAGAGAAACCCCCCAAAAAAGAAAGATAAGAAGCTTTTGACTTTCATAATCGAGTATTTGGTTGTCAATGTTGCATGTTCAATAACCTTTAAGAATAAGAAAATGGCACACCCTTCCTCGGAAGGCTTCTTAACTGAATATTCTAGGAGCAGGAATAGGTTTAGAGTACTAGGAATTGAAAGCAAGCGAAGGCTTAATAGTCATCGCCACAGCACTGCAACTCGGGCACAACAGACGGAAATGCAAGAGACCCAGTTCTCTTTCCCAATTCTCTTTGTCTTCGGGCTATGTGAATACAATTGGTAATGAATGAGAGCCATTAAAAGATGAATCAAGAGCCATTAAAAAGAGATCTTTCTTTTTGTGCATATTATCCTATAGGCTTTCGTTTGTATGATTGATGTGCATTTCCTATTTATTTCAATACAGTAATGAAACAGCTATATGCATTTGAAAATACTCAAGGTACACCACTTAACTGTTTGACTAGTGATTTTAGAACTGAAGTGTTTGACTTTGACAAAACCTATGCACTTGAACTAACTAACTTATCTCATTTACAATGATATGCATTGACTGAACACGCTGCCAACTCTAAAACCTTAACTTTAGAATTCTATGCATTTGGAAAAGACAAGACAACAAGCACTTTCTTCTAACTACACGGCATATAACTATGGGCGATGCACCAACCAAGGCAGGGAATTTAATGAATGAACCAAATACAAAACCTATTTCTTGAGAATGAAGCAAAGACAATACTAAAGAATAGTAAGAAAGAATCTATTACTTAACCAATCTATTCTGATAAGCACAAGCAAGTATTAAAGTCATCAAACGTCACTCACTATATATGATACTCTACTCTTTCACTTGACCAAAGACAAGAAAAAAGAGAAGTCCTAGGTATTTTATAACATAATTTCCTTAATTCACTTATATTCTCACTAAGGAAATGGATGTGAATGGTAAGGGGTATTCCAACATGTAGTTGGTAGGACTAGATAATACAGTAGCTCACTCTGCAGGTAAGACTAGGTGGCTAGGTAACTGATTGGGTCTAGGTACAGTAGTTGTGAAGTTCGGGCTTCGGCTGGATAAGTTTCTTTTTGTTCTTTGATTCGGACTAGGTCGAATAGGTACACGGGAGTACTAGGAGAAGCGACGCATTGGTATTGACCAGTTGTTAAAGCATAAGTACACTAGAGAGGAGTTCATGTCAAAAGAAAGAGTATAGCACAAGCAGAATAGGGCGGCTTGGCATAGGTCATTGCTATATGGGTCAGCTACTCGAATATTCGTTGTTGATGGAAAAGAATATATGTATTATTTGTGTCTTTCCTTTGGTCTCACTATACGCAGATATGAAGAAATTTCTGTTCTTTCGTCTTTGCTTATCAAATGAAAGAAATAGGTTTTGTTCCATAAGTTAGGAAATTCACAAAAGAAGAATAAAGGAAGAGTTCAGTTCAAAAGAGTGAATTCCTTTCTGACTCAGGTACAGCTCCTTACTACTCGTCTACTATCTATCATCTGTCTGTTGTTAAAACATAGGAAGGACTAGTTCTTGCTTATAGGTAGGGGTACACACGGAATATAGGTACCTGGGATAGGCCCATTTCTTGTTATAGGGCTGCTAAACATATGGCGGACTGCACAAGTTTCCGGGGAGTAGAGAGAGAGCGAGATTCGCTCCTGTACTTATGCCGAAGCGAAGTGGAAAAGCGAATGGGCTAATAGAAGGGGAAGGTACAGTTAGGGACGGGAGAGATGGACGGGAAGGGCACTTATCACCGAAGGAGGCAGTAGGAATGAAAGAGTTGGGAACGTGTTGGAATGGTAGGTAGGGGCCGATTTCATAGGCACGTGCGGACATGTAGTAGTGAGCAGGTGGCGCGTCGGCGTAGGGCATCAACTGTCTGGCCAGGAGAGGAGGTGCGATCACGATCAGGTCAGTTAGGTAGGGGTTGGTATAGCAGGCGTCGACTGATACCACCGTGAAAGAGTCTAGGCTTGCATCTTCCGAAGGTGCAATAGGAACCGGCAGTGGGGTATAGAGTCCCGCATTTTGCGAAGTAGATTTTGCGAGGTGACAAGTCCGGCACCGGTGGTGAAAATCTTTCAACATTATAGGCCGCCGGTCTTTTAGCATTTCCACAGTCTTATCTCGCCCGAAATGACCGACCGCAAAGCCTTTCACATTATGAGCTTCTTGAATGAGAGCCAACCGTAAAGAACCATTTGGAATGCACAAACGAAACCCATTGAAGAGGAATCTGTCATGCAACACGAACTCCTTGTATAGCCCTTTAGAATATTCCTCGATCACGCCCTAGCCTATTAAATAAATAAGACCTACCGGCATTAGTTAGCCTTCCTTTAAAGGATTCCCAATATTAAAGAACTACCTTTCATCCATAAAGTCTGACCGAAGGTAGCACTCAAGCCAGTAACGTATCGGTACCGAAGGACTCAATTGAGCATACCGAGCCAGCCTATGTTAGAAAGTACCATCCAGAATGAACAGGTATTTGAAAGAATAAAGAAATGCCAAATCTACTTATTAGAAGAGAATATGTGAGTACGAAATAATATATTGATTTTGGAAAGAGAAATGTCAAAGCCTGCCAAAGCGTTTTCTATTACGATGTTAATTATCTTTGAACGTGTGTTTAATATATTCCGTCACTTCCATGTTTAGCATTAGATCAAGATCTCTCTGCCGGTACCTAGTTTCCTGTATAAGATAACCTTATAAAGCGCATGCAGAGTTTCACCACTACTATGATTTTTGGGCAGATTGGAAAGAGAATAAGGCAAAGAAAATGGAAACCTGATCCTTCAGAACATATGTCTCTGGATTCCTTGGACACCAATCCGTGGCTAAACACATCCCTTCTATTAGGGCTTAGCTAGGAATCTAATGGAACAAGATCTCGACACCCCCACCTCAATCTCAACCCTAGAAATTGGCTTTTTCCCATTTCTGGATCGATTCATTCAGTGCGATGTGGTCAAGTGCTTCGATCGCATTGACCACGCCTTATTATTGTCATTCTTGTAGGAAATGTTGGAGCCAAGGAAGCAGCGCTTCATCCAGTTGATCGATTGCTTTCGTTCGATCAGCTCCAATTCGAGACAAGAAAGGCAAGCACTATAGTAGCACTATAATAGGTATTCCCCAAGGTAGTCCTCTATCCCCCATCTTAATGAAAATCTTCCTGCATCAAATGGATCTAGAGATAGAAGGGGCGATGATGAATTAAGGGGAGCATCTATTCTACTACGTGCGATATGCTGACGATATGGTCTTTGGGATACCAGCTGGAAAAGACTCCAAAGGAACCATTGATCGTCTACTCACTAATGTCAAGTCGCGCTTGAAAAGAGATTTTTCCTTAAAAGAAATTGCGAAAGAAAAGGCTGTGGTATCGGCTCAGAGTTCTTGGTCTGATGATCGCCCTTAGAAAGAGAGGGGAAATCTATATCTACGTGCCACACGAGCGATGGAGTAAGAAAAACCAAAAACTATAGTAGAGGATTTTTGACGAAGCGCTGGACAACCAATCACTTGGTTGAATGTTGTTTATGAATTGCTCGACCGAGTCCGAACCTATTTGTTTTTTTTGCTTAACACAGGAAAAACAATCGAAAATGAGGGGCCATGGTGCGTTTTTTCCAAGAGCTTTTGGGCCAAGGAATATTGGCTCAAATCAGAATTTCCTCACTTACCGTACCGTTTTCGAGTGGATCTTTTTCATACCATACCAGAATCGCGCGTCATCTCGCCAAAATACCCCTCATTCTTGAGGCATAAACTCCATCCGTCAGTGACTAAGGCCCCTTTCATAAGCGCCAGAGAAAGAAGACCCGCTTTCAATCTCTTTTGAGAAGATAGTATAGTGATGAAAGTCGAAATCGCTCCATAGTGATTCCACTTGCAGTTTCCACCAATACAATATTTTGATTTCAAGTTCATCTTTTTCAAGTCTTCCTTTTAAACAATTCCATCTTGATTATGATGAAGCGCCAGTATACCATCTTGTTATTGAAAAGGAACGTCTTTGATGCAGTTGTCAGCCCTCTACGTTAGTAGCCTACTGCGGAAACCAAGTGTTTTCAATACCAGACATGCCACTGACCCCCCTCAACCAATTATTACCAGTTAGGTTGCATTCGTCCCTTTTCAATGCTTCTACTTAACCTAATCTTTTCCAGCACAATAGACCAGCCATGAATAAAAGAAACCTTCTCTGCTATCTTATAGCATACCTTAGAAACGAAAGTCACCAATCCAAGTGCTGCTGAAGCCCTTTCTCATCAAGGCGGCGATAATAAAGTCAAAATTGGAGCATAATCTGGCTGCACTGAGTGCGCACAGGCTTGGCCTGAGACGTGACCATCAACTCCCAAACTCTTTTCACCATGTCATAGATCTCAGGCACCACCAACTTCCTCCCCACCATTTCCTTCAATAAAGAAAGAGCCATTGGTGAAGACTTTCTTTTTAGATCTATGAAAAAAGGGAAATGCAAAACCATGCGCAACTACTCCTCGTCAGAGAGCGTAACCCTCACCCTTTTTCTATGTTGAAGCTCAAATACTTTGCTTGTACTTGAAGAATAACCCTGATCAAATTTGGGATGATCCTTTTATTCTGTACTATCATAACCTGAGTGGATATGTGCCCCTGGCGCTTTGGAGATTTATTTATACCCATGCGACCCGCACAGCTCCCACTCCAGAACAGGCCTCTGAGAAGCAGCAAACGGAGGAAAAAGGTGACGATACACAACGAGACGAACCGACATACGAGCCACCACCTTACAAGCCACCTCTGCCCTTTCCTCAAAGGTTCATCAAAGCCAATCTCGACAAACAATTCATGAAGTTCTTGGGCATGCTCAAGAAGTTGCACATCACAATACCCTTCACGGAAGCAATTACCAACATACCCTCGTATGCGAAATTTATGAAGGAACTCCTGTCCAACAGGAAGAAACTGCAAGAATGTGCGACTGTAGCATTGAACATGGAGTGTAGTGCTTTGGTGCAAAGCAAGTTGCCGCAAAAGCTTCAAGATCCCGGTAGTTTCTCGATTCCATGCACAATCGGGAAGACCACGTTTAAAAGAGCACTATGCGACCTAGGCGCAAGCGTAAGCCTCATGCCAAGGTCAGTCTTCGACAAGTTAGGATGTGGAGACCTCTCTCCAACGAGGATCTCCTTGCAACTCGCGGACCGTTCAATTCGATATCCCGAAGGCGTGTTGCTAGACGTGCCTATCCAAGTCGGAGAAATTTGGGTTCCCAGAGATTTGGTTGTCATCGACATGGATGAAGACGATCAGATTCCGATCATCCTCGGACGTCCATTCCTAGCCACCTGTGGAGCGATGATCGACGTGAAAAACGGCAAAATCTCCCTGAACGTGGGAAAAGAGAAGGTGATATTCGACATGAACAAATCTATGAAATACCCTTCTAACGTGGATCTTTGTTACAACATAGAGACCCTGGAAGACTATGACGGGGAAGAGTTCGATGAATTCATGGATCCAGACGCGCAGGAGGACGATCTAGATGAATCAGACGAAGAGGAGGCACTGATACGGCCCACATCACCTCATGCGGACCGCACAGAAGGCCGCATCAGAGACACCAACAGAGGGTCAGAGTCTCAAATCGAGCCCATTCCACCAAAACTCGAGCTCAAGCCTTTACTTTACCTTCCAACCTACGCTACGAGTTCCTGGGCCCGAACGACTCATATCCGGTGATTATTGGCGCACATCTTGATGAATCACAAACCTCCAAACTACTTGAAGCACTCAAGAAACACCGGAAGCTACACAATCGATGATATCAAAGGCCTTAGCCCTGCCATTTGCATGCACCGCATCTTACTCGAGGATAACCACAAGAACCTTCCGTCCGTTTTGAGCGCTTCTGGCTTTCTTCCATCCAAACTGTCAATCTAGCCTGACTTCTCGGCCTTCGACCCTTTCAGCCATCTCATTCTTAAAGAAACTGGCCAACTCCAGCAATGGTCATTGCTTACCTCTCCACCATGCCAAAATATCTAGCGCTTGCTTGCCATCCAAACACGGCTAAAATACATGTCTAGCTGTGATTGACGACCACCGAAGCAAGGAGTGAGTGTCAAAATGCTTCCAAATTCCATAATGTGACCTAGCCAATTTGCTGAATAATTAATGGTGTTAAAATGAAGGAAACTCACCGCCATCATATCATTTTCCTCGTCATGTGAAGATGAGGTCACCACATTCCTTTGCACCAGCTCATTTTGTCGCTGAACTCTTTACTCATCATACAGATTGTCAAGAGTGCCACGGATATACTCAATGTTATCTCGGGCATGAACCCCATATTTGGTATCAAAAGCCAATTCCACCACCTTCATCTTCAATCTTGGATCTAACACCACTGCTATGGCAAATATTGGACTGAAATAACCCCCCCCTTTTCATACAACTAACCAAAGAAGCGAACACTTTCCACCTTTCTTCCATCATCCTCTCTGTCTCCTCTTTCTATTCTAGTTGGAAGAACGTATATCGTTAAGCATGGATGTTGGTATTTACAGATGTGACGTTCCTAAATCTTTTTATCCGTTCAGTAAATGGGTGAAATGTTGGTTGCTTTTCCTCTGGTAGTAAGGAAAAAGAGTTTATCCAAATGCGCCGCTTCGCCCTTCCTTCCCACCCGAGAAATAATAAGCAAAGAGCTCGTAAGTCGGGCATAGAGAAAGCGACTCCTGAGATTGAGGGGGGCTAGGATACTATCTCCTAGCGCATATATGAAACGATAGCTGGTTTTCCACCGATCATACGAAGAAGGCCGAGCGAGGGGACTCTCGATTGTAATTTTGCCAATTAGTAAGTAGTTCTTGGTTGAAGATGGAGTAAATGATCAGAAAACTACTAATTCGTTGCAGTTGGAGCTTTCACGCACATCCGGATCATCCATCAGGCATATTGAGATTTCTTACTTACACAGGGAAATCGAAAGGTCGAACTAGCCCTAATCTATTTCTTATTAGCTTGGTATTGAGTGGGGATTGTGTGGGAAGATAACTGATTTGAAGCTCTTTTCTAGCCACGAGCTCTCGCACAAAGTTCAAGTCAATTTCAATATGCTTGGTTCTGGCATGGAACACAGGATTAATAGTGTAAATTGAAACCCGTTATACGAATCGATAGGTGCAGGACCCCACACATCAGAATGCACTAAATTCAAAGGCTCAAACGATTTCTTGTCCTGAAGATTGAAATGGTAACAACGAACGCTTAGAAAGCTTCAAAACCTCGCCACTAGGAAACCCATATTTTCAAACACCATCAGATGGATGCCTCATCCTCCTTGGCTCTGACTCCTACAGAGAGTAGACCCTCCTTTAACTAGAGGGTACTTTTTCTTACTTTTATCTCCTCAGGTCCTTCTCAGTCTATCTAATGTTTTCCTTACTTTATTGGGTAAATGAAATAAAGACATGAGGTAGAGAGGAATACTAGATAGGACTACATTAATAAAAACCATTCTACCTCCAATAGAAAAAAGACTACCTTTCCAACCTTTGAATTTCTTATAAAACTTATAAGCTCTGCCCTTGCCATTTCTTTTTTTAAGGAATCTTGCTAGGCCGCCATGCGCAGTCATTTTTTCATCGAAAAGCGCATTGCTTGGTTTCAGATAAAAATGAACAATTTTTCTTTCACAATGATTGTGAAGGTAGTTCAGTGCTGCCGCCCGCCACGCCGATTGCTAAGTTCACTCTTTCAGCAAGAGTTAGTCTCCTTGATCCCACTTTGGGATGCACCCACATATCGAGATTCCCGTTCGGCATAAATTGAAAGACCCAAAGCCTTTAATTCGCTCCCAGTAGCGTCAACACTTGGCCGTTAGTATCTATCTTCAGAAGATTGCGATGCCGGATGTTTCTCAGGGCCTCACACTCCGCCATTCAGCAAGGCTCCTTGCTGCTTCAAGTTTCGGATATCCATTTCCAATTTGTACTTGCAAAAAAAAAACCTTCTTTGGAGGTTTCAAATTTGCTAAAGTGCAAACTAATGGTTGTACTAACAGAGCGAGCAAGCCTGGTCTTATTATCTAGTCCCATTTCTCAATCTCAGCAATCTTTTGATCTTCCGTTGTTGGGCACTTTGGTTTCCCGGTTATATACTTCTAAATAAAGACCCCTTTTCGCCAAATTTTCATATGGTATGACCACTGGTTATAGTTGTTGTCGTCCAGTTTGACAGCAATGGGTATGGTACTTTCAGAAGCCATGATAACAAAACAGGATTTGAACGAGGTTCCCAGATCAAAGTTGGATCTTCGCGCTTGAACAAGTAAAAGACAGTTGAGAAGAGGAGATTTTGCTTGATCGGTTTGGTCTCCACGAATCAGAAAAGAGAAGGATTCCAATGAAGGCTTGTTTTGTCACGTTGCACCAGGAAAAGGTTTGAGACACCTAATTCGTGGGTATTGGAACCTCTCAATCTAGTTTGAAGCCTTTTACGGGCAGGTAAGGTGCCTTCCTTCGCACGGCGGGTCAGGTCGCCTAGAGACGGCAGCTAGGCTTTCTCAAGCCCAGTTATGATACCATGAAAACAATTGGAATGAAAATATTTCTTTGTGTTTTGAGCCCTTTCAATATAGAAATGTGAAACAAACATATATAGTGTAATTTTATCTATTTGTTTTCCAATTAATATTCCTTCCATATCCATTGATGATTCTTATTCTTTTTCCATCATTTTTCCATGGATTCTTTTAGTAATTTGCTATATTTTCATCAATTTTCTGGTCGGTTCAACTGACCTTTCCGTCCACCGCAACAAAAGGTGGGACTTACTCTCTCCTCCTCTCCACTGGGTCTCTCTCTCACCATCAAAATGAGACGAGCGAGCACAGAGGGGAAAGCCCAAAACCGCATTTTGACCAATCTTTGACTAGCTGACTCTTTCTCGACCTTCAAGTAAGCAATCACTCTCTTTCCAAAGTAAGGAGTTCCGTTACCAGTCATCGACTAAAAGAGTCGGGAAGGACGGTGTAACCATCCCCGTTCTTCTAATGCTGGAAATTTCATTGCCGGGAGAATCTATCTTCAAGCGGAAAGAAAGATCGCTTCGATTAAGCTCGGGCAAGGTAAGCAAGAGGTTGTACTTCAAAGTGCTTTTTCAAACAATCATTTTCTTTGGTTCAGTTTTCTAGTTGTCCCACTTTAAAATGGATTCCAATTTGAGGGTGTAGTTGAATTTAACTGAGGATAGCACTCCAGCTTTTCCCAACAGCTAAGCTAGGTGAAGTGAGGAATCTTGCCAAACAGGTTTTAAGCGAAGCGAACTTAAAGGAAATGTGAAATGACAAAGCCGAAGAAACCAGACCACTAAACCCTAAACCTCAGAATTAAACTGCAAGCGACTTGGCAAATATCCAAGAAGAAAAGTGGCAACAAAGGTCTTCATGTACATGGTGACAGGGGATAACAACACCAAATATTTTGATTCTTCGAATGGAAGTACTTCACACTGAACAGCCCAGCCGCCTCTACCTAGAGCAAAGAAGCTTTGCCAGCCTTATCACCGGATTCACCAGAATCTGCTTTAAGGTCCTTACTCTCAAATCGGATATCTCTTTCGTTCACAAGAATTGCATATTATGATATAGTTGGTAGATTTCCAATTCTTTCTATTTACTATTTTGATGGAATTCATGAACGAGTAGATCAAAGAAAAGAAAGCAAAGCACTCACTCCTTTGCCAACTGTACCATCCAAAGCGCAGACGGTGACTTAGACTTCCGAACATCAAGATAGAGAGAATGCTACAACCTACTCTCCTATTCAATGAGGAAGAACTCTCACAATACAGAAAGATGAGTTTCAATCGATTACCCACTCAAAGAAGCAGTCAATACTTTCACAACAAGCCTATGAAATAACCGCATGTTCGTCCTAAGCATTCTATACTTTTCTATCAGAAAGATATTTAGAGTACCGAGGGAATAACCAACGTCTTTTTTATATCTAGAGGCGGACCAGAAAGAAATCCCCCAACTCCAACCAAGGGTTTTCCCTTAACCAAATACGCTTTGCTGCTATGCTAGCCTATCTTCCTTCGGTAAGACTCAGAAGAGGGCGGCGGACATAGGACTTGATAGCTTCACTAGGCATGAAAGGAAAGTAGTCGGTGATTCTGAAAACGAAACGAAGGAACAATAAAGCTACTTTTTCTCCCGATCTTCCTGACCTTCCCGTTCTCGGGATATCACCTCTTTGCACCCCTAGCGCTACCAGAGCCCAACAATTCTGTTTTTGCGGAGTGGCTCTCGCCTATTGATTGAACGAACCGAAGGAAGCGGCGGGGTTTTTCCTTAAGAGCTGAGGATAAAAGAGAATCAAAACTTTTTGAAATGAGAATCAGAACTTGCTTTCATCACGACTAAAACAAAGAAAAGTGCTAGCAGTGAGCAGATCGATTGCCCCGATATGAATAGTGACAAATCCCTTAACGATGTTGTGGAAGCCAACAAACAACATATTGCAGCGCTGCAAGAAGATCCTGCCCGGACCTCAGATGCCTCGAGACAGAGTTACTGTGGGGATAGCTCTGGGGAATATACCTCGTCCTGGGATGAGAGAAAGACCCCATGTATGCGAAAAAACCTATTTTCTAGAAAAGCAAATAGTCCTACGAGATTGAAGCAAATTAGCCCACATCCCTTATAGCTACTCCACACTGTCCTTACCTACTTTTCTTTCTTCACAGAGAAGTCCTAAGTAGTAATTGCGTATATCAAGAGAGACATGCTTTGTAAAGAAAAGAGGATTCATAGACGACCGACCCTAGCCAAACTAGTGCAATGAGAACTTCATAACCGAGTACAGCGTACTAAAGAAAGCGCTAACCTTGGTAAACTTTTTATGCACAATAACACACCAGGGTGAGAACTGGCAAATAGAGTCCAAGACGAGTAATAAGCGAGAGGCTTACCTAGCACTATTTAAGCTTACACTTAATACCTTTCTCTTGGTGGACTCAGAATTTCTTACTATTATTCTCTTTTTTGTAGAATCGGGAAAATGTTAAGCCTCAGCTTTGTCTTGTACCAATTATGTTTATAGTGAGGAAGCCCGGTAGATATTGATGTTCTTTACTTTCACTTTTCGGATAGATAGGCATTTAATGAAGCAGAAAGACCAGTGAAAGCTAAGTACCGTGCTAGGACACGCAGTAAGAGAAGATCAGTAAAGTACCCGCATGCAAGTACCAGGTTAAATAAACTTGAAAGAGCTTCAACTCAACTACTGGTCTATTACCAACTCGGTGCTTCCTTGCATAAACCTTTTAATAAACCTACTAGGGCGCCCTTAACAACTTTCGTAACTAAAAAAGACCTCTTTATCCTATACTTGGACTGAGTAGCTATTCCTATCTCCAAATGCTTCGCCTTCTTTCCCTTCTTTTCCTTGATGAGCTTATTGTCTAAAGCTTCTTAGCCCGTTTTGACTCTAGCAGCCCGCACTCCTTCCTTCCTCTATTATACCTTCTGGACTGGACAAGTAGTACGCTCTGCTCGTTACGACCTTTGGATGTATTAAGAGGTGCCAGAGACTGTGCATCATCTGCCTCACATCACATTATTGTTTTTGATGACAAAAAAGTTTATTACCAAGTGTCTGGTTCATCGTCTGCGCCCTTTTCTTGATACCGTGATCAGTCCATTGAAGAGCAGCTTTATCCCGCACTAATAGCCTTGATAACACTTAAGACGCGTAATCAGCTGAAAGCTTATAGAGAACTTGACTTACTTTCCTACTTGAATGCCTGCTTTTTACTACTTTCAAGCTGGCTTGGCTCTCAGACCAATTAACTTGACACCTTTTCCCTTCGTTCTCGTACTTTCACTGTAAGACTTACTACTTCTACTACTGATCTACGGATGGATTTTTCCCTATTGCCAAAGGAAGAGGAATATTTCGCTCTTATAGCCCATGATACATGGGGCCTTCCTTATCTGTTCACTTCATCTCCCCTCCCACAAGTATAAAACATTCCAAAACCAAGGGCTGTTGCCAGGTGAAGAAAAGTCCGATATGGATTACCTTTTTATGAAGGATAAGTCTCTGGCTGGGACTGACTGAACTGAATGTATAGCGTCAAGATAAGAAGCACGGTAGTCGAAGATGTACCTTGTGGGATACAAGTAGACCAGACCAATGATGAAAAGCATAGATACGAGCATGGCCTGCCTGTCTCAAAAGCAGGTTTTCTGTGGAAGCAGGAAGAAAAGTGGTACAAAAAATAACCAAATATCATAGAAGAAGTCTTGTTAATGTCGTGAATAAGAACTTGTCAACGTGATAGATAGACTTCGTAAAAATAAAAGATAAGAAAAAACGAAGCGTATCCCGGAAGGAGAGTTTCTTTAGTGGGGTCACAAAGAGCTTATTTTTGCTCTGTTCCCGCCCGAGGCATGCTTTTCTAGAGAGGTGTAAGGCTAGCTTTCAAACAATGTCTGCAGAAACATCTATCTAAATTCTCACACGTAGTGGCACCCCATTTTCTTGGTCTTTTTCTTGCACCAGGCTTGCTTTGCTTACCTAGGAAACAAGTCCAAGATAGGATATGCTTTCAAACTGGCCTGCGTAAGGCACTTTCAAAAGCTTGATCCCTCTCCCTGGATTGGCTAAATAACCTTCTTTCTTTACTCTCGTTCGACGGGACAGTCATTCTATATAGCCACTGCTTGAAAACCAACCTACTATGCCTAGAGCCTCATTGGAGTGTGTGAAGCAGATTGGAAGGATGGGAGAGAAAAACGGTACTAGGCTTTCTACCAAGGGTGAACCATAAATCGCTGAGATCGAGCCAGGTTGAACAGATCAAGGATCCCTCTCTCTAAAGGAATGGCTCACTCAAACCGGGGAACAAAGCCCGGCAACTAAAGAATGGAAAGCAGGGGATTTCTATTTACCCATGAAGAAGAAAAGGCGAAGCCGATCACTCGAAACGATGATAGTAGCGAGCCGCTGCTTTCAACTATCTGGCGATACAACTAGAATTCCTATTTGATATTAACCACAAGTTCAGTCATTTGTATTGTGGAGAGAAATCAATAGGGTGGAAGCAATCATAACTCTCGCCGTCCGAGTATACGACGGCACATCAAGGGGAAGATAAATTAAGCCCAATGATAGTCCAACCAAAGAAGGGATGTTTATTTCATAGGTAAACACAGATATGCATTTCTTGAAACCGGGTTGCTTATTATAAAAAAAGTTAGTAACCGGAACATGCATATTGTTTGAAAGCACCGGGGCGGGCATCTTTTTGATAGTTTACACGCTTGGTATAGTAGGGGTAGGCACGGGGATATGCATCTGTTAAGAAGTATAGGTAGGTTGGGGTTTATGCTATTACGCGTATTCCTATACGTACGGATTTATTGTATTCTGGTTTACCCACCAATCTTTCTCCTAGTGATTATTCTAGATGCTACCTAGAGAGAGCTTCCTCATTGTGCATTTCATTGCCTCCATCCAATTAACCTGCGCGAATTGAAAGTGGGAAATTCTTGTTTTTCGTTAGTTCTTGCCCAAAGAGGGCGGCGCCTATCTATAGAGAGGGAGGCGACTTGGTAGACTGAGAGTTAGAGAGCGTTATCCTTGGTCCACGTATAGGTAAGTTGCTTTGCTTTCGTCCCCGGGGGACCCCGACGTCAAACAATGGGTTGAGCCCTCTCGAATCAAAATTAGTCCTAATAATGCGGCACTTTCTGAAGCCTATCTCTACGCAATGCATGCTCTTGCCCCCAGTGGTCCTATTTAGAGAGCGTATAAGTACCACAGTGCAATATCACTAAAAGAAAATGGTAGTTTTTACCACGTCGAGTAAGAATTTCTTCCTTCACGGTCAGTTTTGACTTTAGAATGAATCTTTTGACTTTAGAATGGATCTATATCATCCAGATAACGCAAATGATCTTAATCCGGAGGGAGAAGGGTGGAAAGAAGCAAAGAGGTTATTCCTTCTACAAAGTATCTAGCACTTGCATTGCGATCCCACATACCATAAGCGAGAGAAATATACAGAACTGCGGGAAGGTTCTTATTAATCAGAAGATTTGGAAAAACTGCTCACCAAGAAGCACTCCAAAGAGTGGATGAATCTATAAAGTTAGCCTACTATTTGAATTCAAAAACTAACTAGAATGTATAAAGACCAAAAGAATGTCCTAAGAGACCAGATAAAGGGAAAAGCAATGGGAAGAGCTTCAAAAGTACTCATCCTTTTATAGCTTATAGCAAGCTGCCAGGCTAAGAGCACTTGTTCTACTTCTATCGATGAGATGACTAAGACTAAGACCGGTTGTAGTTCGATAAGAGATTTGGACTGACATCAAGCAAGTTGGACTCCTTTATCAGTGCGTATGCTACCAGCTCAGCTCCTTGGTATTCTGTGGTGGCTTGCCCTTAAAGCATTGCCTTTTTTAGCCTTACAAGGTCTTGTTTGTCTTAAGTAAGAGCAACCAGTTGCAACTATTGAGTTGGGTTGGAACCCTGCTAGAACAGACTAGACTAGATAGACTTCTTGCTGATGATAATCCGGAGGAAGGCTTAAAGAGAAAACTATTCGTCTTGAAAAGGTAGGAATTACTTGTTTCGTTCCAGGTTCCTTCCTTGCCTGGAAACATAATACTAGCCGACATTACCAAGAGCTCTCTTTTACGGCCACAACTTTGAGGCTTCGATTCGACATCTTCCCACCCATCTTACTATGCCAGTTGATAGGTTTCGGTAGAGGTATGAAAAAGTCAAGAATGCAGGTGGAGTTGCTTCGGTTGAATTGAAATAGGGAACTCTGGGCTTTCATGGTTCTTTATTCCTACTCTTTCTCGTTAAACAAACAATTGAATTTGTCGTAGTGGGCTCAGTGGCAGGCAAGCAAGGCTCATATTAGAAAAGGGCGTAAGTAAGATACTAACTACACATCAAATCCAAATTCAGTCTTTGATGTGGGTGTGGCCAGCCAGTCTCTCTCTTAGGGTTTATAGCTCACTCAGTTGGATTTATTTTATTTGCTTTTATTACCTGCCCCTATATTTTTGTCCTCGAAAGGGAGGGAGAAGAGTTGCCTAGCTAAGTAAGTAAGGTAGGCTGCTTACAAGCAAATATGAGAAATAATGCTTTTGTAGCAGTAAGGATGCCGGAAAGCTGTCTACCCCCTAAGCCTTACTTCCTATCTTCTAATTAAACAGATAAAACGGAAAGAAAGACCCTTCGCCCGCACACCAGAGTGCATAAGCAAGTGGCTTTTTGACTAGTCCAAAGCATGGGTCTAAACCTGTGCCAATAAGACAGGCCCGGAGAGAAGCTGATCTGTCTGTCCCCGGCTTGCTTACCCCAAAAGAAGAGAGTTCATACCAGAATGCGAACCTCATTGAAAACAACCGAATCTTTCTATTTCAACCAGATAATATTAGGAATTAGGTTATTTCATTCTGGCTGCTGCGTACAAAACTTTGCTTTAGTTCTTCTCTGCTCTCAAACCCGTTTACAGACCAAGGCTCTGGATCAACCATCCATGTGAGTGAGCTTCCTAGTATGTATAAGACTACTGGTATCTAAGCAAGGTCTTTCTCCCATCTGTTTCTTCGGATGATCTTAACTCCTTTTCTCCGGCAAAGGTGAACCACACGCTCAACCAACTCGGCTAGAATTTAAGTAAGAAAGTCTTAAGGGAATACCCTACTTTTTGAAGTTGCTACTCCCTACCAGAAAAATGAATTAGGCCTGGACGTCGTAAACAAACACTGTTCACGGGTGGAATGACTGCTTCAGTGCGAGATCAACATCTGTACAGCAGTAGCCGAATTCTTTCTTATTAGATTAACCACCGATTATTGAAAAAAAGAGTCACCGTCCAAGCAACTTCTTTAATTAGGTTGTTTAGTACAGGTTCTTTTTGGATAGGGATTGAGAATCTACAATACGAACAAGCCCAAATAAATATATATTACCCAGCCCCGAAGCAACCTTTTTCTTAGACATCGGTCTACTATCATTTGGTATTTTCTCCTTTTCTTATGATGGAAGGCCGGTGCAATAGAAAAGAACGAGTGCACTGGATTGATTGGCTAGTAATAAAGTAGGGCCAACTTATGAAGACCACAGCACAGGCTACTAGCGGGTCTTAGGTTATAAAGGAATTACACATCTTATTGCTCCCCTGCCCTCCGAAGAAAAAGTGCCTGCTCTCAAGTAGTTTCTTTTTAATATTCTACTTTACCGCTAACGCGCGCCTTTCCAGCTAAGAAAAATATGGGGAGAAGCATGAGCTTTGTGGACACCCACCCAATCCTTGACTAGACCTTGCATACAAAGTTTAGTAGGACTAGGTACCTTCCATCGCTCCTTCTGCAGCTATGTTAGAGGAGAGAGAAAGCCTCCTAGCCAGCCTTACTGCTGTTGAAATAACTGACTTGACAGAGCGATCAACTAGAACAACACCTGCAACGACTATTTCCTAACGCTTGCCAAGGCAGGCATATACATAAATTGCTATAAAACGTAATTAGCGAATCTACACTTAGCCTTCTTCTCTCGTAAATGGGTAGGCTCACGATCTCTGTCTTATGGGAGATAGATGGATAAAACAAGGCTTAATGCTGGAAAATTCTTCAGCTGGGTAGGTCTGCTGGTGAAATGCTTGTTGCACCGACTACACAAAAGACTAATAATCCGCTTTCTTTGGGATGCTACCCCACTTATATACTTCACATTCCTTATACATACGACTTATGTTAAAGCAACTTATGCCTAGCCTACCAAGCTTACTATACTTTATCGCCTATTTCTTTGTTGGACTGCTATTCCTATGCTCTAAATTCTGGAGAAAGCACTACTACCGGGGGATAGTTTACAATCAAGAATAAGTAGGTGAGTGACACGAGAAGAGGCTATTCCGTGTCAGTTGGGTAGGATGAAAAGGGAGAGGCTGGTATAACTAAAAAGTAAGGGCTTTTTAGCCGCCATAGATAATCCAGATCTGGAAGGGTATTCTTTCACAAGGCATTCTTTCATCTACTCCGTGCTTATTTATTGTGAGGGCCTGCTTGCCTATGACGCGTCGCTCTACAACCGAGGTATACTTTCTTGAAAAAGATTTCTTTGAATTTATTGGAGTTGAAAAAATCTACTGTCTCTCCCTTTACTTATGGGGAACTTACCTTAGACTATCCAGTGCCCACACACAACTTGTGTGATGTTGCCAAGAGAGCGAGCTACTTTTTATTATTAAGATCGCTCACACCTTTCTTTTCTTCTCGTATCATAGGGCTTTACAAAGAACTTACCATGAGGACAAGATGGTGTAAAAACTTTTCCAATCGCACATCTACGCTTTGTGAGTGATTCACCACGATGAGAGTCTTTCTTCCCGACGACAAATATCGTCGTTACCCACGCAAGGAATAGAGAGCTGGATTCTTTGGTAAGGGATTGGCTTGATAGCTGAATGAACAAAGGCTTTGACAGTATCTTATACACAAAGAATAAGAACCAAGCATCCTGGCAGAATAGACGACGAGTTCAAACTTCACTAAAGAGCTAGCTGGAAAACTTCCCTACTTTCCCCTTCATACTTTTCTATTTTTCTATATAGTTTATATATATACATGGCATTGAATTAATACCCTCCTCTGTCTGACTCCCCTTCGGGAGGGGATCGGCGAGATATTACCCTTTTACTCATTCCACGTCTATGGATCTTTCCCTAAACTCTGCTTCGTCCATTTCTCTTTCACTACATAGTGAAGTTAGATCACTCGCCTATATATAAAAGAATACTCCCATTATCAGTACTTCCCTGCATTGGTCCTGACGTACTGCTTCTGAGCTATCGCAACTGAAGAAGCGAGAAAAACATATTCGCAGCTCGCCTATTACATCAATCCTATCTTTGCCCTAGACAAAAGCCTATATATAGTAGTAGCCGCCCTATATATATGAAGGTGAAGTCTCCTGGTTGGCAAGGTCGAGATAGAAGAAAGAGTTAATAAGCGGTCTGTCTGTCCATAAAATAAGTGAGAAAGCGTAAGCTCGACTGGTTACGAGGTTAGTCCTCGGCAACTTCCAAGTATTAGTTTGCAAGTCAAGGGCTAGCTTTGGAGAGTAGGTTGAAAAAAAGGGAAAGGCATGGTAAGCTAATAGGAAGTATAGGTGGGCTGGCTTGGTAGAGTGGTGGGTTTATGTAGAAGCACTGGTGTATTCACAGGAGTCAAGTAATTTGTAGGTATAAGCAAGATAGGCAGTAACAGAGAGAGTCTGAACCGGTGTATGAATGAATAAGGGATTAATAAGCTTAGTGTATAAATTCCCTGTGTTTGTTATGGATTGGATCCCTTCTTCCAGTGTATACGGAGGGAGTGGAAAGGTTATTGATGTCAGCCGTAACATGTAGTAAAAACTCTTCATTAAGTTCACTAGTAAAGCCGTAGCACCTAAAGTGGGCAGGCCGGGCTCTGCTCGAATCACTTTACTTATTTCTTTCGATGATAAAAGGGGTGTAAGCAAGCGGTCAGATGGAGGGCTCCACAAGGGGGCTTGTGAGGAAATCCAAGAAATATACGTTTACGGATTGTGCTTTCTTTTCTCCTTAGGGTCTTTCTTTGGACATATAAGGTAGGCACTCTACTCTAGAAGGCACACGCCAGTCTGGTCTAGTCACAGCTTTCTTTTATACCTATCTTCTGTCCACCTTTTCGATGTAGATAGAGTTCGGTTCTAGCCAATCCGACATCCAATCAATCAATCCCATTCAGTTCTAGCCCTTCGTCTGGAGTACCTCCTTAAATGGAAGGGGTTGTACTTTATCCCCTTCCCCCTGATTGAGTAGGCTTTCCCCTAGCATAGGTTGAGTAGGCTTTATCGTAGAATAGGAGTCTAGTTATAGTAGTGTATTTACTTCCAAGCATGAGTTTGGTTTGTATGCAATGGCTCAGTTGCTGAGCGAGGAATTGGAAGCGATCTATCTTCGGGTGTAACATTGATTTCGGGTAGGTAGGCGCGGACCTTCTTGCAAGATATCAGTAGCTGGCCACAAATGGACTGACTTTCTTTATATAAGTAGCTGGACACAAATAAATGGACGGACTTACTTTCTAGTTAAGTGTGATGTGGTCAAGTGCTTTGATAGGATTTATCACGAGAAAAACCAGCTATTTGATCAGGCAGAAAAAGGCTCTAATTATGCTATGGAATGATGATGATCATGACAACTCAACTTACCAGTGGATGGATTTTCACATTGTACTGAACATGGTTTACCGACTTGACAAGAAGAGTGTATCTTTCTCGTGCACAGAGGGTCGTACCGACTTAACCCTATTTATTCGTCGAGCATAGCAACCCGTCATCACCATGTATACATGTCGAAAGCATTGAATTTCGACCTGTAGGTAAGCAACTCGGTAAAAAATACACTAAATAGCCCCAGTAAGGAGCGAAGCAAGAAGTAGCTTTGCCCGCCTATCCTTTTGAGTGATGTGGCCCACCCAAGAGAGTCTACCCAGTAAGGTAAGCCCTGCCCTACCAAAGGGTTTATAGAGAATAAGTTCTAAATCAATATGTCACCATGAGCGTTAAGCCATTGCCATAAGTGTTGGTCCAAAGGGATGGATAGATGAAATAGTACATGAATCAACAGAATAGAATGCCTTTTGGAAAGCCGAAGGCAAGCTGAGCGCTAAGCCGAAGCAATGCAAAGCAAATAGTTCGTGAGAGCAGGCAGAGATGAGACATGTATAAAATTGTGAGAGGTAAGTGTTAGAGTTTGTATCTGTATAGTGTGTGAGAAAGTAGTACTTATCCGAAAGAAATAGTAAATTTTCAAATATTTTCTTTTCAATATATCTATTCAAGAAATGCCTCCACCACTACGAAGGTCATCAAGACCAAGGCATCCAAATCCGAAGTATGCAAATGCTGCACTTGTCGAAGACATAGAGCCAGCAACCTACAAAGAGGCAACCAAGAGTTACAAGTGGAGGAAGGCAACGGAGGAGGAGATGGAAGCTCTCAGACAAAATCAACCATGTGAGCTAGTACCTAAGCCTGAAGGAGTGGAACCAATCTCGTGCAAGTGGGTGCATAAGGTAAAGACCCAAGCGAACGGATCAATCGAGAGGTAAAAAGCTCGGTTGGTGGCATGCTGAAGAAGGAGAAGGCAAAGCAAATGAATGGAAATGCAAATTTAATTAAATTTCATGAGATTTCTTTGTAGGCAAGAAATTCCTAGTTGTGTGAAACATTGAGCATTTCAATCAACTTACTAAAGGTAATAACCAGGTTAGATTGCCCATTTTCTACTCTTTATCTTGAAAGTCTAGAGGTTGAGTGGTAGTAAAGTAGGCATGTTAGTTATAGAGAAAGATGCTAAACATAAGTACTTAGCAAAGGCTAGATGATATTCTTCATTCCCAGGAAGAGAGTATAGTCGTGAGTAGCAGTAAAAGTAACGTATTGGGAAGGAAAAGCGAGTACCGGTAAAAGAATTCAAAGGGGAGTCAGGATAGTCAGTTGCTAGTTAAGAATAGGTCACGCCCAAAGCTAACAAAAGGAAATTCACGAGATATTGGAGAGGGGATACGTCTTGACAAGGTGAAGTCACAAGATAAGAAGTTTTATAGGCTTCAATCAAGGGCGTTGACATCGTGAAAATAAGCAGTAAGAGGAAAAGTTTGATTTGCAAACTACTCGGAAGAAGCTTGTGATAAATCAGAATAGTGCGAATAGTGCGAGAAGAAATGTTGATTCCAAAGAGATTTTCTAGCTTACAGTTTTGAAAGTAGGGTCTCACACGGGTAAGTTAAGTTACTTAGGTCAAAAGGGTAAACAAGAGTTCCTAAAGTAGTAGCGTAAAGCAGTAGTAAGGGGGAAGATGAATTGGCGTCAGTAGAACCTGAATTCAAAGGTTTCTAAAGATAGGCTTTTAGGTCTGCATGCATTCTAGTAGGAACGACACCTGGTATTGACTTAAGAAAGGAGGGAGCAAGAAAGAGTTTCTTATACTTATTGAGTAGTTTATGCCGTCTTCATAGAAGAGAGGGTTCTAGCTAAATAGCTTGCTTGGGCTGGTCAAGACTTTGGAGAGGCTTAATACGAATATTACACCAGGGAATCCATCTTGTTTGACTATAACTAGAGGTTTTCTAAGTGTGAAAAGGAACGAAATGCATCAAAAAAGTACTCGAAAACTACACTTGTTAAATAATACTTGACTTCTTGGGTAAGTAAGGTCAAGCGAAAGAAGTCCCGGTCAAGGAAAAACAGAAGCATGAACAGGTAGGTAAGTCACGTCAACGAAGCAAATAACAGTATAAGACTATCCTCAGGATAGGCTAGCAAACAAAAGTTGTGAAACTAGAGATGAAAAAATTCCATCGGTTGAAACAGGAACTGGATAGCGACTAGGTGTTTTAGTCAAGTATGAACCGGTAAAAGAGTCGTAAAGAAAGTAGGCTTTTGCAATCACAGGTTGAGTTGGACAGGATTTTTCTTACTTAAATGGGTAGGTAAAAGCAAGGAAAGCGCGCACACACTTTCAAGCATAAACTTACGTCAAAGTTGGACAGGCTCAGTCAGAATAGGCAGTAAGAGGAAAGCTTGCAACAGAACTATAAAAAGTTGGGAAATGCACAGCTTAGCGGAGAAACAAGAGATACGTATTTCATTTCAGAAACTTATCCAGATACAAAAGATTTGACTCGTGATCAAAATAGTTGTGTGAAACATTGCACATTTTCATAATTCAATTCCGCCCCACAAAAGAAATATTTGGCCAAAGAAAGATGCATAAAGTAGGTAAGCAAGGTGGCTTGAAAGGGGATAGGCACGACGAGATGGAAGGGATAGGCTTGATAAAACAGATTCGGAATAAACATATGCTCTTTCTTGCTAGCTAGCTTAAGTCACAGGTTTGTATTTCAAAGGTGAATTCAAAGGTTTCTTCGGCAGACAAGGCTTGCGCAAAGGTGTAAGCTTTCAAAGGAACAGTTGAAGTAGTGACGGGTTTAGCTCGTGCATAGGTTTATGCATGGAAAAGAGATACAGATTTGGAAAAGCAAGAATTAGAAGAAATGGGTCACAAAAAATAGTGGTAAGAAGCTGTCCAGTAAGCAAGTGCTGCGGAAGTAAATCAGACTTTCTTTTAAGTGGGCATAGGTCACAAGTCGTCTACCTTCCTTCACTCTAGAGAATGAAGAGAAACGCAGATAAGAGAAGGTCAGAAAGGAAGTTCAGCACTGGTGATTGGGTGTATCTAAAATTGCAGCCATATAGACAATTGTCTATTCACAACTCTAAGAAACAGCAAAAATTGAGACCAGGCCCTTTGAAGTTTTGAGAAAAATAGGTACAGTTGCATATGAATTAAACTTGCCTCCAGGGTCTAGGATACACCCGGTCTTCCATGTCTCTCAACTGAAGAGAAGTTTGACCAAAGGGATACCAGTAATGCCTAAATTACCCCTACCCCTAATTGGTCCTGAATCCAAGATAAGGATCGAACCAATTGCAATTATGGATAGGAGATTGATTAAAAAGGGTAATGTGGGCATACCTCAAATTCTGGTGAAGTGGTCTAATTTGGCTGCTTCGGATACCACTCCCCCTCTGGATCGCTAGACCACGGACCTCCCTTGAATAATTCCAAAAGCGCCGGATTTGGTTCAGAAGCGATAGCGATCCTTGTGCATTGGAACTGGTTTTCTATGAAATGAAATAGTTGCGATTTAGATGTGATTTTCAAATTAATTATTACTACAAATGCTAGTCAAAGAAAGAAAGTAGTGTGTCTTGGGATACTTCATAGCAGCCCTCTTTTCAATGTAAGGCGAACCGAAAGGGTTTAGTGGATTCGAACTTTTAGTAGCAAACGATCTTTTCAACAATGAAGAAATGTTAAGCATGATAGCATATCTTTTATAAAACGTATTCTTCCCACAGGACTTTTCTATGGCCACCAATGGATTTTTCTCCCGGATCGGAACTTTTTTAAGCATGGAACAGAACGGTTTCCCGTTTATCGAAACTCTTTCGAAAGCTCGTTTCTCCAACTTACGAAAAAAACACACACTCTATATGTTGGAATGACAAAAAGAAGAAAGGGCGTAGCGCTTATCTAAAGCTAGAGTTTAAGATAAAGACTGCTGCAACACACACCTCCATTCCTTGAGACAATGCATCCTCGGCTTGCTGAGAGGATTGCTGAAGGTTGCATATACCCCAAAACTGTTCGTCAACGGGCGTACGTACCGGAAATTTTGGTGAATTAAATTCCTTTTAAGCGCCAGGTGCGCGCCTTATTGAATCTCTTCAGTCGGTTCCGATCGTACTAGGTTTTTGGGGTGACTTCTGACTTGAAGCGGCACTCTTTCTTCAAAATAGAGTATGGATGGTGACCAAACTGCAGTAAGCGACCGAGGCAAGTGGGAAAGTTTGGTCAAGTAAATGTCTCGAAAGAGGAAAACCAAGAGAAAGAAGAAGTTAGAAGTGGGCCTATTATGAAATGAGCAAAGTGGTGTCTCAGCCCCTGCCTTGGATGTTTTCACTGCGCCAGAAGCAACCTTCACTCGTTCTTTCCTAGGCAAGCAATACACGTCGAAATAAGCCAACTCGGCATTCGTCGCACTTTCTAATTAGCTAGCTTTCCCATCTCTGAGCTGCCTGTTTTCATGCTAGAAGAATTGCTGGTGTAGTAAATCTGCTTCGTATCACTAGAGAGAGAGAGGTCTTTGAAAAAGACAAAAGTGGGGGTAATTTCTATCGCGTTGGATTCCAACCGCCGGTCAACAAGAAAGATGCAAATGTAGTGGTATTTTGAGATGATGCTGACAAAAGAAATGAAAGAAGCTGAGATAAATGACTTTCATCGGGATGGGACCACGCAAGCCGAGTTATGCATCTCGGCGGAGAAGCACATTGATTGACGAGGCATAGGTCTGTTCGGGTAAGAGCTTCAGTAAAAAGGCCTTCTATCTTGGCTTGCTTCTCTTAACCTTGGTGGTTCCTGTCAAGCTGCTTTGCTCTCTTCAGTTCAGGTGAGGTGGTAAAGGAAAGTTGGATTTCCCTTGAAAGCATCTTCAACTGCGGATGAGTAAATGTCCATGTCATAAACCATCAATCTTATTTACTGGCTCTATGCCTAGCTTTCTTCCTCTATTATATAGGGAGGGAAGCACTGCTCATTCTTATGTGAATACCGCTCCTAAATAGAAAGCGTAAATTGCTCTACCCAGCGAGCGAAAGGATGTAGCGAGCTTATGGGCGAGCTCGAGTTCTAGTTGACAGAGAGGAATAGCTAAAAGTTAGACTCTATTCAACTCATGATAAATCAATAGATCTATCTATTATGAAACGATAGAGAAAAAGGATTAGTCTGACTCCTGCCTATAAAGGAGAGATCGCATCAGAGTCCCATAGCACTGAACCCCTGCCTGCTCTGCTTGCTTCCCCGCTTGACCTCCTCTTTCTCCTGGGTAATATTAGAAAAGCTCTCTTTCTCTTTGCCAAGTTCATTCTCTAGCATCTGACTGGTTTCAGCGGCTTCAGATAACTCTATAAGAACACGAGCTTTAAAAATCTCTGATTCTTATAGAGAGTTATTGGCCTTATCCAACATCTCTTGTAAGGAAAAACCTCCGACTCAAGCATATGCCTATTGAGATGAGCTCGCTTATCCGCTTTCCAGTACTGGCTCTGCCTAACCTGCAACCACGGCACTCCCTTCCTGCTTTGACCTTTCTTCTAAGCCTGCAATTAATTGACGATATTTACTATTAAGTAATTTGAAAGATTTAAGGTTAGAGTATAATTAAGAAGATACAAGTATACCAATATATATGTGTAAATCTCTAGTAATGCAAAGATAAAAGATCAATTTGACACGAAACGAGGACTTCTATTGGTTGAGATAGTCGAGTAGTGAGCGGTTCACCAAAAGGAATCACGTCACTATACGACAACAACATTTTACTTGTTTGAAGTCAAAGAGAATTCTCTTAAAGAATGGACATGATACTTAGGAACTAAATAACATAATTAGTTAATTTATATATTCATCCATATTATTGGATGGAATAATATAGTCAAGGTTATTTAACGACGTATAATAACACATAAAGTAAGTAGTAGCTTAGCATAATATTATAATATAAGGGTGCATGGGTGGCAAATAAGAAAGAAATTCTTTCTGTGGTGGTGATCATGAAAGTATTATTCCCGCCTCATGGAAATAAGTCGTTCTTTCTGATGGAAGTTTTTGATGAACTCGTTCTTCCAGTCATTATGGGAGTAATAGCTCAACAAAGTGTGGTCTGTCTCTGATGAGAAATCCTAACCGATAAATTCAGCATTTCCGGATTCCAGTAAGTAAGAAAGAATTTGTTTATGCCTGGGCTGCATTCTGTCTATAATGGTTATCCTGCTTGCCTTTTCCCATAGGAAGTAGCGATGGCAATAGTAAACTCCCGTTCGTTCTGTCATTGAAGAAAAAGTCGTCGTTCTCGATCTGATTGTTAAGTCAGAAAATCCGTCCTTCCCAGCAACATCCTAAGTTGATGGCGATGTTTGTTTGTCGTAACAATGGCTTTGTCACTTTATTATGTGTTGGTGAAAGTGTCTTTCCCCATCTCTATATTTATCCTTTCCTAAAAGTATTCGTCTACAGTGCAGAGTGCTTGCGATTCTTTTGAACACTCCCAGCCTTGTGGATTTTATTCTGGAATTGGCGTAGTAATCATAATTCTAGTCGCAGCTACGAACCAAGTGCTCAACAAGCAAGCATAGGAAAAAGCAACTTACCTAAACTGTCCTCACTAGCCTTGACAGAGGCCTACGAGGAAGCAGATCAAAAGCTCTCTTCTTAGAAAGTCTGATATAGATGGATCAAAGCTTCTCCTTTCTTCCTCGAGTACTGTCTTTCTCCTCCCTTTAGTAAGTTATGGCTTGCTTCTTCCTAGCGATCGGGTGGTCTCCCCTCTTCCTGTTCACCGCCGGTTCGTTCGTTCGCCCACTGCTGCTTTCATAGATGTCGTGCGAAGGGACAGAGCGTTTGGATGCCTATTCCGTTCTCCTGCGGAAGCTCCTGCTCCAGCAGCTAAAAAGAGTTCAAACGGACAGAAGAGAGTACGAAGGATAAGTTCATACATACCCATGACGCCGAGTCCACGATAAAGACTGGCCGCCTGTCAGCAATCAATTGGTCTTTGGCTTTCGATTCTTCTTTGGCCTATGTATGAAGAAGACTTTGTTTAGAAACCGGAGGTGTGGAACGAGACCAAGCTACGAATATAGTTACTGATTTAAGTGACGGTGGTTCAGACTCACTATTTTGATTATGGTTCCGATTCAACGACTACCTCATAGTTGCTCTTGGGGCTCGTGGTTTTACCAAACCACTCTGCTCTTTTTGCTCGTTCTACTTACGTTTCACTCGCTCTTTTGTACTCGTTTCATTTCCATTTCACTCGCTGGATAGAAATTGATTGAGTTTTTAATAATTCTTTTGTGGAGCGTAATTATTCTAGTGTTTTGTTCATTTGTGTTATTGTTTTCTTACAAAGAGGAAGGTTTTTTTATAGTTAGTAAATTTAATGACTTATTAACTACTAGGTAGGATAGGAATGGAGTAATAGATTCTTTTGTAGAGTTCGCTCACTCTGTTATGGTCTGCTGTCAGAGTGTCTGTCAAATTGAAATTGATAACTGCAAGTGATTCTATCAATGTGTTGATGATATATGTTCAATTGAGTATATGATTCTATCTATCAATTGAGTATATAATATATTTGAAATGTTTTTGAAAAGCATATTGAAAAGCAATGTTAATGTCAAAATCACCTTGTCTAAAAGTTCTAATCTGAATAAGATCACCTTTGTCAAACAACTTGTCAAATCATAAACACATATACACATCTTTATGCCACAAGTACGAATTACTATACGCATACACACCCATAAACACCAATTCAGTCAACCATAAGTACCCCTGTTTTCATATACACCAAGCTCCAAATCCCTTTTTATGGGGGTAGCATAATTAACTTTTTGTTGCACGCACTAGAAGTACCCTTCAAACTATGCATAAACACAAAAATAGCAAAAACATAATCACCTTTTATGGAATCAATATACACCTCGTTAAACTTTCATAAAACCACAGGAACTAAGAATTGCTAAACAGCCACTAGCACGTCTTTCTACTGAAACTTTTTCTTACATTCCAACATCTTATTCAGGATTTCAGACGGACACATCCAGATTGGAATTGAACGAGGAGTATACAGAGGAATTTGATGAATTTCGAGATGAGGGTTATGAATGAGCACATGGATGATGATGTGGATCACATTAGAGAACCGGTATTAGGGATGGAATTCAAGGAGGAGAAGACACAAGTATGTAGATTCGCAAAAAAGGGGATCAGGTTTCTAGGACACCAATACCGAAGAGCTCCTGGAGGAAGGAATAAAAGATCGCAGTGTCCTGGTTCAAGCATTGTTATTTTTTGGTTAATGTTGAGGGGAAAGGTTACTGTCAACTTTCTTTAATGGGTTTGGTCAGAGAGATAGCAAAGGTTATGTTGGGTTTTTGGGGTGTGAGATAGTGCTTCAGTATAGAGAGGGTGTTGAGATAGTGTTTCCTAATAAAAAGTATAGTATCTATCTTCTTATGTTCCTTTTGGCTGGAATGAAATTCAAGGGGTTTCAAATCATAAGAGTATGATGATTCAGGGTTGCGACTTGATTGAATGGGGCGCTGAGAAAGATCGTTTTACATATACATCTTTTGTATGTATAGTGGGTGACTTGAGTACGTTAAGATCAACACAAAAGCGGTGGCATGGGCTGCCGGCAGCGGCCAAGAGCAGCAGCATGGGTGCAGGGGGCTGTGAGAGAGAGCAACAGAAAGGAGTGAGATAGCATGCAATCAAGAGTGAAAGAACAATGAAAGACGCTGATGACTTTCTAATTTTTCGCCACAACTTCTTTTTGGTTTCATTTTACAAATATGTTGAATAGTTTTGTGATTCTTAGTTTAGTCAAATTTCTTTACTTGTAGAAAATCATTACCAATTTTTCGTCTTTTCTTCTAATTAAGCTCATTATATTTTTTCATGGCAAGTTACTCCTCACTTGCAGTACCCAGTATATACCAGCATTGCATTGTCCATTTGTGTTTCAAGGATTCCTCCTATTTGTAATTGCAAAATTGGCTTAATTGGGTCATGTTGATGTTAAACTAAGTCTAATTGAGGGATAACAACATGATTTAGGATGAGGAAAAATACGATCTAACTGGTCTTTCACCAGTCTTATTTGCTGATTAGTCATGACTTGATTAGTCAGTAATCAAAGCACGCTCAATTCCTTTTGTTGTCTGACCTTGTTGCATGGTACCCACTGGTACTGTACACTTGCAGTATCAGCTATACTCGACAGCAACATGGTTTGTAGAAAAAAATTATTAATTCAGTTGAAAGTGGGTATTAGGGGCAATATAGTAGTTTATTCCAAATATGTTTAACAAACTTTCTTATCTATTGTAACTTAGAACAATGATTGATGATAAAGTTCCTAGCCTGATATGACAAACACCTACGACTTAGTTACCACTCGACCAAGCTGCAGTTCATTTACATGAATTTCTATTACAGTACAAAAAGCACGATCAATCGGCTACATTTACTAATGCATCAACAGCTGCTTGCTGATTTGCCAAATTTCATAATGCTGCTTTGTCATCTTTTGACGGGCAACCAAAGAATTTCCAAATTGTGTCAAATTAGGCGATTGAAATGATAGAAAACATATTTTTTAGATCTGTTACCTTATTACATGTGAGGTACACACTTCAAATTTCACATCAAAAATGAAGCGGATTCTCAAACAAGAGCAGGGGATTCTTTCGTCCGAACGGGGACCCAGATGTCGAGCTAAAAAACGAAAAGCACGGCAAGTCAAACAAGAAATAAAAGGGAACCAACGAAAGTCAAATTACAAAAAGTAATCTTTACGTCCCTTCAGAACTTATTTATTTACGTTCACATGCAGACATTGTCCAAAAGTACCTGCAAAAGGCCAAATCATAAAACCTCAATCAGCCCAAACCTATGCTAGTCATTTATTTTGAAGAAATTGCACCTTGACAGCTACATTTTGAATGCAAAGGGGAACCATATAAACTGTACATCAAGAAGGACAGCACGATTCATTGTTCATGGTCTATATTTTATTAATCGACCCATCCAGACTTCCTATTGTACCAGTAGGTTCAAAACCAGTCAAGAAAACAAACGGTGTTTAACCTCGTGCAAGATCTACAATTACAAGTGTAAAGTGTACCAGTACTGGTTCAACAAGGACGCCCCTAAGTCTTGGTTCTTTGGCACTAAAACAATGTGAAGAATTTATTTGGTATAAGTAATTGCATACAAAATATTCAAGCGACAAAGTATTCAAGTACTGCCGTCTTCAAGTAAAAAATAATTGTCTACATTTGCAAAAATACCATGATACTTTCACCATTTCCAAACATTCAAGATCACCATAGTGCAAAACATCAACCTATCCAGACTTGTTAACCCAAATAAAAATTGACCATCCAGCCCCTCCCCCAAAACATAAAATTACCCGCTCGCTTTGAACCAACTCTTGATTAAGCGAAAATATAGAAAGAGTTCAACACACCAGATTACAAATCTATTGCTTGACCACCTAGCGAAGCCAATGAAAAGAACCCTGAGGACAAATAACACTCCTTTATTATTCTGGACGAAAATGCCCCTCATATAGTCCCTTCTCATAAAACCGAACCAGCAACTGAAAAGGAAAAAAACAATTAGTAAAAACTCCAAAATGAACCTGAAAAAGATACCAAGTTCAATATGTTTGCCGGTACAAATAGTTCACACCTGACCTGCTTTATTATTTTGAACGAGAATTTTCTATTCGAAATTTATGAATATGGGCTTCGTGAGAAAGAATAGGAGAAGTACGGTGACAACATAGGCTATTCTATTAATATTTCCTATCGAAATAGCCATACCATTATACTTAAAGAATTCAGTTAGGTAAAAATCTCCAGATGAAATAGCTGCTTCGGTTATTTCCTTTACTCCTGTCTGCCACGGGCTCTTGGTCTTGGACTCACTTTCACTTTCGTCTTGGGTACAAGTGGCTATAGATCCTCTTGGGCCAGGTCTCTTCTCTGGCGCTTCGAGCATTGACTCTAGGTCCTTCCTTTGTATCCCCTTGTACCGAGTCTTCGGATGACCACCATGCCGAGCCTCCCGATCAGACCACCTTTCTTGAGCCCGGGATCACAGCACCTACAGCCTTTTCTCCTCATAACCGACGAAAATCCACCCTACCCCTTCTTAACCTATTAGGTTCGGAGATGGTCAGGCACTAACACGTAGCATACGCACCCGACAACCTCTTACTCACCCTTTGGTACTCAAAATGCGATTCCAATATGGATTTAAGAGATAGTGATCATATTCCTTGATGCTTCGACCTGGTGTGCTGCTCCCTCTTTTGACAAGTACAAATGCGCGGGAATGTTGGGCACAACTCGAGGTACCAAAATAATAGACTCATGGAAGCTATGAGTGCTGCCCACAACCTGAGTCCAGAAAGAAACTTTGACTAATTATATCCAATACGAACTGAAGAGGATATAAATTACTAGCTGGCTGATGTCACCATTGAGAGCTTTGATAAGCCTGGACAGGTCAACTCGTAATAGAATCCGATGCTCTCTTTTAGAGAAGGGTGTGAGGGAGAAGACGATCCACGAATCGAGCATACAAAGAAGGCAAGAAAACGCCATCAAATGGACTCTTCTTCAATCTTCCAGAAAACTATATATTCTTTACCAAAGGACTCTTTTGAGGATGTCAAAAGTCATTATTTCCTACCTGAGCATTTTAGCAGTGCTTTTTCGAGAGAGAGCACAGATCACTCCCATTTAGGCTTTTTAGGGAATTTCTTCAAATTGCTCGTTGCTGTATGCTGACTCTTCTTTTTTCTAGGCTTCGGCCTTACTCACCCAGAACCTGAAATGCTTTCTTCCTCGCTGTAGCTGACTGGCCCGATATGGAATGCTAAGTTCAATGCGACGTCGTCAAATGCTTTGATAGGATTTAACATGACGCGCTCCTTGGCCTACTCTTTGCTTTGGTCGAGAAAACTATGCATGCTTTTTTGGACCTGATAGATCGCTTTCTCAAAGCAGACATTCTGGATCGTGAGGGAGTCAACTATGCTTGTGCCGAAGTGGGCATACCCCAGGGAAGCCCTGTCTCACCCGTTCTGATGAACGTTTTCCTTCATTCATTTGATCAAATCTTTTCCTCATTGAAAATTGTGCAGCCAGGAGGTCCACAACTGCAAAATTCCAATCCACTACGTTCGCTACGCAGACAATATGATCTTCGGCCGGGTCAAGGAGATGTCTGATCTTATCCGAATGAAAGACCGGCTGCGAACCGTTGTGTCAAAGGTGTTCGACTATAAAAAGATGGAATACTCGTGGATTGAGTTTCACCGCCAACCCATTTGGGAACAAAGCCGGCTGGAGGTCTTGGGCTTGGTGGTGTCCCTCTCTATCTAATAGTGGTCGCATAGAAGTTTTCATACCAATGAAAAGGTGGGAAAAAAACTCACTGCTTCCAAGATTATAAAGCAGATGAGAAAGAGCGATCGCCCAAACACCATGTCCGCCTTGGGTACTGAATGAGCACGTAGAGGCTTACCTCCGTTGTGCCTTTCAGTATCCGCTGCCCAAGAAAGAAGACCGTAATCAGGGTGGCTCGATTCTTCACTTTCTTGATACTTAGGTTATCGAGAGATTTCGTTGTCTTGACCGATTGCTTCGACAGTGGAAAAGAAGACAAGACGATCTGGCAAGTGAGGGATGAGTACCTCGCTGTTCTACCCAGCACCTTCATCCGCATCGAGGAAGAGCTAATAGAGCCCAGGCGAAAAACAGTACAGGGGGGTCGCCTGAAGAACAAAGCCCTAGATAAGAAAGAAGATGCTAGTGAAGGTAGTGATTCAGAGATCGATCGGGGGTTCATACGAGGAGAAAGATAACGTTCCCCTTCTTTCTAAGTAGCTCAAATGCTTTCCTATGTTTCATACCTTTTCATTAATGCTAATCCATGTCTTCCTCGAGAGCGGAACACCAAAAAGCGCCCACCATAGTTTAGAATAGTATAGTCGTGAGAATAGGAAAGAAAAAAGCCGCATGCAATTGAAGGAAGGTATTATCACCATCCATGTTCGGTGGGAGTCATCTATTGACATGGGTTCGAATCCAATTCGAGAGGAATTATCTCGTCTCTTAAGGAAAAGTTGCGAGGGGCATACTTATGTCGTTATGTGTAAGTTGTTCCCGACATGCTTGGAGGGGGGTAGAGTGTTAGTAAGAATTCCCGTCCCAGCGTCCCCAGTCACTAAACCAGTAGAGGGATAGGGGATAGAGCAAAGACAAGATAAACGTGCAAAAGAGAGAGATTCAAGCCGTTATCGTCAAGCATTTCTATATGGACCACCGAAGAAATCTACAGGAAAAGATTATTATTCACTAAACCTATATATATAGGAAGTTGAAGAAATTCCTTAGGATTCATAAGATAGGAATTCATGATGGTATTGCCCTAACCTATCTGTCTGTATATCTCTCTAATAGCTCATTGAAAAGTGAGTCTCATAGAGGAGTACATTACCTAGGTAGTAATGCCTCTTCTTCCTCCAATAGCAGGGATATGATAGCTCCGCTTCAATTCCTGAGTGCTTTTTCTACGAGCGTCAAGGTGTCCGATGCGTATACTTTCTAGTAGTACGGATGAGTTCTTTATTTTTTCCTTAAGCCCGTAGCATCTCCCACATATGTTGATGGGTAGGACTATGATTCTCTGGCACGTTGTACTAGTCGTTTCCACTACTTAAATTAACCGGCGAGAGTTCAGTCGAAAAAGAAAGCAGTTCAGTAGAGGGGAAATCCAAAAATAAGGTAGGGGCGGAGTGGGAAGAAGTTAGGGGAAGTTAAGTATAGATGGGGAACCTTTGGAACTATTAATGAAATGAAAACATCTGAAAATAGCTTTCTTTCATGTTCATCGCTCGCAAGCCGTCCGCCGGTCCGAAGACTCAAGGCGCCGGGCGTTAGCGGTCAAGAAAAGCTTCTTTCTTCGCAAGGATCATCGTTTAGAAATGCATTTTTTACATCAAGAAGCTGATGGAGTTCCCATTTATTAGTTGCTGCCACTGCAAGGAGCGTGCGTACAGTGGGCGAGCAAGGGGAGCAATTGGTCTGACACGACATGAAAAGTCCACTTATCGGGAAATATATGTTCTGAGCACTTCATTCAACTAGTTGGAAAGCTACAGACAGGTTCGAACGAAAGCTTAGGCTATTCCTATTCAAGCTGTGAAGCTAACAGCCGGATAAACATGCCCATAGGTAACTCAGGCACTTCACTAAAGATGGAAGGTACGCTGTGAAAAGTGAGTGGTCTACTTACTATCTATTTGGCGCCATCAAAGGACCCCAACAAGGAAGCTCTTAATCAGTAATTGAAGATCGGATGTGGTTGAAGTTTGAGGTCAACTCTGTCCCCCACCTGCAACGCGCCCTTTAACTTCTACCTCGGCATAAAGCTTCCTTTTTTCCTGGGCGGGCTTTGCGCAAGTTTGCTTTCAAAGCTTTACAAGCTGAGTGCCTTCCGAAGGAAAATCGAATTGACAACTTTTGCAGCTATATGGGATAAAAAGTTAAGAAAGAAAAGTCCAATCATGAAAGAACACTCTTAATTCCCAAATGTGGTTGCTTTTATAAGAGCTTTGAGTCATCATGCATTGACAAATGCGAGTACTTCATTGAGAAAAGTGAGCCGGCACGATTCACAGCAAGGTGTGCACGGATTTTGAGTGGCGAATTCATGCTTCTGTCTTGCAAGATGGAGTTACTTTTTAAGTCAGTATATATTGTATTAAAAGATGGATAACATAACCTGAGTGAGATGTTGATTTTGATAGAAATGGAACCTCTCTTGCACCATGACAGTTTTTCTTTTGGTAATAGTTGTCTTTTTTTTTTCTTTTTTCAGATTGTAGAAACACTTTCATGTACTCGAAGTAACAAATGCGGTAATAAGGCTGCCACACAAGGATGGATTGCTGATGTTGTGGTCGACAAGTTCGTTCAAATCTGATGGTGACGTCTCTGTTGCTGAGCTAAGGAAATGGCTTATGAAGAATTACAATGTGGACGTGCCATAGATGAGAGTTTTTTGAGGAAAAGAACAAGCTTACACTGATATGTACGGTAAGTAGGAGGACTCTTTTTTTAAGATGTACGATTTGAAAGAGGAGCTTGAGAAGATAAATCCACTCGTTGCGTCGTTATTTCGAAAAGCTTTTTTGCTTTAAGAGACAGGGTGGGTAGGTCAAGTAGTACAGGAGTAGTTTAAGCAGGGAAATCAGACCTTACAGTACCTACTTTCGCTCCTGCCTTCGTGCTTTGCAGTTGGTAAAGTAGTGCTTGGGGCTTGGCATATTTATGAGTTAATGTCTGGAGTTAGTGAATAAAGAAGTGACGTATTGGCCTTAGTAAGAGTCAGTAGGGCAGGTCACTCTCGACTAGATTAGATAGATTCTTCTTTGAATGGATTTCTTAGTTGAAGTCTACGCCGTGTTTTTCAACGAATGGAAAAACGTCTTTTCTTTGCGGTAGGAAGCACTAACTAGGTCAAGTAGGAAAGTCTAGGGAATGGTAGTCATGGCATGGGAGGTGCTGACACAGATGTCGAAAGTGAGGCTTGGGACTAAGAAAGATAGGCAATAGATAGGTCACAAGTAGGTCAGTTGTACTAGTTTCAGCTCGGATGAGTCAAGTAGAAAAGGAGAATAGCCAAGTAAAGTAGGTCACTGCTTGGGAATTAAGAATAGGAAAGTCGGACAGGAAATAGGTCAAAGTCATAGTACACCACTAGGGTAGGGAGAACTAGTGAGGAGTGTGTTTACTCGGTCGGAAAAGCATATTATCAAGGAGGTCCAATCATATGAAGAACATGAAGGAAAAGAATAGGTATTTTTTCATGGATGATATTGAAACTGAGTTAATGGAGTTGCTTCTTATAGGCACAGTAAGTCAGTTCTTAAATCAGCTTAGGAAGGGTAGGGCTTTACCTTAATAGACATATGAGATACGGAATAGAGCTCTACCCGGTATAGGCACTGGTTGTCAGGTAGGACATTACCTCGCATAGGCATTGGAACTAGGCACAGAAAAACTCTACTGCAAAGCATCGTAAATGAAGAACTAAGCTTAAGGACTAGGCTTGGCATAGAGGTCTGGGTATACGTAAAGTAGTGAATGGGACTCTCATCGATAACGAAAGAAGTAAAGAGTAGGCATAGGTCACCACCATTGCTTCCTTTCTGTCTTTCTTACTCCGGGGACTTCCAACAACTTGAGTAACTATACTAACCTATATATTCGAATATGTCTAAAAGAATGACTTCTTACTGGATATTCATACATGGATCTGCTTTGCCGCCTTTCTTGCCGGTGAGAGCTAGATC
>JAJGRX010000085.1:60000-69467 GCA_025461125.1 Carex kokanica
TCGGGGTAACAAGTACAAAAACTTGAAAAAAAAGACAAATGACTTGTCAAAAAATAGACGTACCATAGGCAAAAGGACAAGAAATAATTTAGTGAAAGTCAATTCGTATATATCGAAAACCTCGGACCAATCAATCAAATCCCAATAAATCCTAAAATCATTTATATGGAATCGTAATTTATCGAAGACTACTTGAAGCTTCTCCTGTTTCGAAGAGAAATATCCCATGAAATCTTCCTGCAGATTCTGGAACTCATTGGACCATTTGCTATATGCATCAGGATACCTATTCTTGGATCTATGGGTTCCACAAATAAGAGGGTCGAACCATTTATTCTGACTTTTTGCCCAATTTGATAAATTTGTATTAATCGTAGATTTCATTTCGGATCTATTCATTAAAAAGAATCCATTCGATACATTTGTATCAAATATATTATTAAAGAATTCTTTTTGATCCAACTTGTAGGAATCAATAGAAGGGGAAAATCTCCTATGATACACAAGATTCGGCTCGGTTATTGATAGAATCAATAGATGTACCATTTCTTAAAATCTATCTTCTGCATTCGATTTCTCCTTCGGAACCATATAAACCCCCGCCCGGGGAAATAGGATGAATTGAGATTGTTTTTTGTAAATATCCAATTATATTGAATAGATCAACCAGTTCTTTATGTTCTGATCGCCGCGGGGACAAAAGAAACACCCAGTTTTCTCTTCAAAAAAATTCTCTCTCTTTCAGTAGGACTCGAACCCAGATCAAGTTCTGACCATCTGTCAGAGAAAAAAGAATGAATGGATCTTCTTGAATTACCAAGAAATGCTTCGATTTCTTCCGGAAGCAGATGATTCTTCATCTGTTTTTCACCTTCCGCGGATAGCCAGGACTTTGAGGAAGATCCAAAAAGACACTTCGGCAATCGATCTGATTTTTTATGTTTTCGTTCCATATCCTCATTTCTAATGGAATCGAAATGATCTATGGATTGATTAGAAGATCCTTTCAATTGGCTCGAATCCTTTACTTGAATGAAAGACGATCTTGTCGAATCATATTGAATATTGGACAAGATATTCCGTACTTTCCTAACAAACCGATCCTTGTTTCCCAACCACACATTGTCGAACCAAAAATCCAATTCTTCTTTCCGTTCTCCTCTGTCCAATCTTTCTCGTTGTCCTTACCTTTTGTTTTGCATGTCAAATAGTAAAAGAAGAAAACTTTCAGTATCTTCCTGGTATAGCTTACTACTTAGAAGGCTTTTCGGGTATTCATCCAATATGGCTCTTCTACAGCATCTTCCTTTTCCAATAGAAGAGACTGACTTTGATGTGTTTTTCATATAGATAGCCCCGCATTCGTACTGATTGATTTGCTCCCCATAGAAAATGAAGATTCACTCGCGAATCGATCCATCCAAGTAAGGCCTCTTGCTCATATTCTACCAGATAGAACAAGATCGAAGACCGATTTCACCGGCCAACAATTTTCCAAGATTCCGTGGTCTGAGATTGAGGCGCTTGGGGTTTAGACAGAAGCTCATTCTTTTTTTCTAGGAAGAGGATGAGGAACTTCAAGAGTGCAAGCACACTGGTCTAAGGAGGGGACTTAACCTTTCTCCTGGTACAAGAAGAATGGAAAGCACCCTTTTCAAATTCCATACCAGAAAAAAGATATGGAAAACTTTTGAAAAGGCTAGAAAAGGATTCATCATCCGAAGATCGTGCAAAAGCACAGATCGCTGCTAATAAGAAAGACAGCCAACGAAGCGGATTCCTATCCTTTGTGAGGCTTACTTGAGAAGTTCTGCTCGTGTAGCTCTCTTTGGCTCCTTATGTTGGGAGTCAGTATTTCCATACTCCTGAAGCGACAGATGCTTTCGCTCTCTCTAGGCGCAGACTGATTCTTTTCGGCCCTGAGAGCTGGGAGTATTATCTGGGAGAGCGGTTCACTCGTCAGCAAACCAACATGAATAAGCTGAAAAGAGAATGTTTCAAAGGAACGATGAAGTGATGGATAAGTTGATGAGTAGAATGGATCAATTATCAGGTAGTCAAGAGCAACAAATGAAAAGCCTAAAATAGAAGCTAGATCCAAAGTTGGTTGAGGGTATGAACCAAAAAGAGGAGACTCTGGCCTTGACTTGAGGGTGGCCCGAGCTAGTCACAGGCGCACTGAGAAAAGAGAAATCGACCATGAGAAAAGAACAACAATCAGCCAATAAATAGTGTATTAGGAGGTTTGAAACATTCTCCTACAACACCAAGCTTGCCAGTGATTAACCCGGATCCAAAACCCCATAAAACCCCTAATCAAGCTTCTAGTTATCAAATCCGTTCCACTCATCCACTACAAAACCCCATACCAGTAACCACAAATATCAGATCTACCGACACCGGTACATGGCAGCCAAACCCTAACCCTAATCCCACTGTACCAAAACAACCAATACTGATATGGTCCCGGCGGCAGTGCCGGCGGAGACCAAATTACCTCTTCTGATGTTGGTTCCGCATCACACTGCTACAATCACGCACCTTCCTTTTATTTAATATATATAGAATTGGTTAAGAGTTTGAGTGTGAAAGCAGTGTACTCATGCCCCTGAGATAAGGTATTTAGTGCGTTCTCTAACTACAAGAGCAGGAGCAACAAGCACTTACTTTCTTGTTGACGCGTTCGTTCTTTCACAGCAGCTAAGAAGTAGACGTCGTTATCTCAGCTCAGGTTTTCCATTAGTGCGCTCCGGTAAAGAAGGAGCAAAGGCGAAAAAGCTCAAGTGATTTGACCTTTACTACTGTCTGTCAGGTCGGATGGAGAAGAAGCAGTAAAAACAGAAGAAGAAAAGGGCAACCAGACTACTTACTCCCTCCCTCCAAAAAAAAACAATAATGTGAAAACACCGAACCATTGACTAGTGAGAGACCACTACACAAACAAACGAAACTCTTGATGATAATGATCTACTATAAAAAAAGAATTCCACTATACTATTTATGAAACTCTGAAATAATAATACGAAACTTAAACCAACACTGTGACTCGATCGACAGCTTTACTACTACTTCGAAGAAAGACTACTCACCCACCATGGACTTTGACTCTGTCTTCATATACTTCAGTTAGGCTTAATCTACTAAAAAAAATATACATGTGATGTGATTGGGAAGTTTTGACTTGGTCCTTGTTTTCTAAAAAAAAATGACTTTGATGTTGAAACAAATTAATCGTGACATTAGTGAGAAAGAGGTCAAATCTAATTAGATCTCAATCACACACACTACGGCGGATCTCTTCGTATCGCTACTTTCAAAATGCTGATGATCTGATCTGCAAATGCATGTGGTTTTTATGCAAGCTTGAGCAAGAATACTTGAAAAGGTTGATTTGCTAAGAGACCCATTTTTATTTGTATGAGCAATGTAGCTCTTCCAATAAGGTTTCTCAAAATCGTTGCCTAATTTAGTTAGTAGAGATATGGTCTGATCTGCCCTGCTTGCCTTCTTTCCAAAATCATAGCAAAGCGCTCATTGGCATTGAGAGTTTCATATCCTCTATTTTTATGAGTAAATCCCGGTATTGTAGATCAAAAAAATTGAATAAATTTTGATAGAATTTCCAAAATATGAATCGAAGCGGGAGAAAGCAATTTATTAATACAAGCTATTTACTGCCTTACTCAAATCTTTCATTTTTATATAGGTTGGATGCTAAACAACAAGATCTAGAAAAGAAACGTTGAGAATATACCTTATCATCAACTGACCTTTGGTGATCCCTTCTTTTCTTTCCTTCAATAGGTAGGCCTTTCTAGGCTCTTTGAATAGAGTATAAAAGACTATTTCATTTTTTTCTCCTTATACAAGAGAAGAGACTCACTCATTGAATCCCTGCTTTGGTAGTTTGGATAGGTAGCCTAGCCTAGATAAGCACCAGGAGTAGTGTTTCTATCCTTCTTTGTAACAGTGGTAGGGTAGTAGAAAAGATTACCACTTTTCATTATGGTTGAATGAACTGGTAGGGGAGTGCGCCTATGCATAAGTTGACTGACTTGACTCTAGAAAGCCTCTTTATTCCTTAGTATATAATTCATAAATGGTGGAAACTCCGCACCCACTTTTTGAAAGAAAGAAATGGCACCTCTCACTCTGGCAGGAAGAAATCAAACAAACAATACGATAGAATGAAAGCAAGAAACAAGAAAAGCTTACCTTCTTTTATTTTAAGGAGAGCTCTTTTCCTCGTTCTTCACTTCAACAATAAATGAATATACATACAATAGGTATTGCCATGCGGCTATACTTGTCAAAGTGGAATGGGCATGCATAGTAAGCTAAGGGATTAAGTTCCCACTATGATTGAAGTTTCAGCCTTTCTTTGCCTCAATTTATTCTATCCCAGCTAGGATTTTGATTGAATAGGAAGGAAGCCCTCACAAAGGAAGAGCTTTTATCGATTCGTTGGTATAGAATCTTGAATGAAGACTGAAAGCTACTGAAAAACTCCTTTTACCTGACTCACCTGAGTTCATTGAATATATGTTTTTTCAAACTACTTACTAGTATAGTGACCGAGATGTTTTCTTTCTTTTGGATATATATATGTATTATATATTGGAGTATGGAGTAGGAGTGATGGTTATACATATTATATTATGCCTGTGGCACTTCTTCCCACATATGAGAGAAGCTTATACCTAGCAGCCAGCCTCAGTTCAGAAGATATGAGCGCCGATTGGAAAGCTTTGAATTAATCCGAAAGCAAATGAGAGCATTAAGACTTCGACTGAAGCAAGGTAGGGAACTTGAACGGAAAGGTACGTACTCTTTCTTCCTTTCTGAGTGAACTACTTAATCACCAACAGAACAGCATGTCCATACTTAAAGCATGGATGGCCAGAATAGCAAATTATGTATTTCCACAATGTAAGAAGTGCAATCTTGAAGAACTTATTAACTCACCCTAGGCCTACGCCAGTAAGGAACTGATGCCTGCTAGGCGGGAAAGATGCTTGGTGCCATGCCACGTAAGAGAAGGGATTTCATTTCTAAGTAAAGGCTCGTGCTAAAAGAACTGAGAGATGCCATGCCACGATCTTAAGTATTCCTGCTATCCCAAAGAGCGGGGAAGGCTAGAAGGAAGGGATTGAGTACCACCGCTTTTTTCCAAATACCCATCTTCTAAGTGAAATTCCGCAAGGACCGTTGAGGTAGTGTAAAGAGAAGCCTTCGGAAGGGCTTTCCGAGAAAAGGCTGGTCAGGCTATTAATTAGTAGGCGAGTCACAAGTGAAAAAGAAATCCGTCCTTGCTCAGCCTACATTTGATAATTGGAAGAGTGAAAGCAGTCTCCAAGCTGGCGCTTTAGGCTTTTATAGGCCTTCGGCCTTTAGGCTATGAATTCACATCTCTCCCAATCCCCGGCGCCACCTGTCGGTACTTCTACGGGTCTTTGTTCTTCTTTGCCTGGTATTTTTTATAGAGATTGTTTGGCTTCGATATTCACTGATCTACCTCAACCTATATTCTCCTCTTTGAAACCTCCGAACGGGAACTTACAAAGCAGGTCTCTTTATCCATACCCACTCATCTTGCCTACTTTACATTCCTTTTGAGGCTTAGAAAGTCAAAGAGTGTTAGTACTAGCACAGAGAAGGGAGGATAGGGCTAAGAAAAGACGTGCTACATTTGCCAATTTCATACATCAGAAGGATGCTGGTGACGCTTGTCACGTAATTCAAAGTTGTTTGCTAAATGACATTCCTGTTTACACTGTTCACGAAAACTTTCTATCTCCAGCTGTGCATGCTCACAAGATGCCTGCTTTATATAGAAAAGCATTTATTCGATCTTGCACCACCTCTCTATATTGTAAACCGACTTCTTTCTTGATGATAACATCATTTCTTATAGTGATGAATATCATGAACTAATGAATAGGAATGATAATATGGGCTTATTCTTTAGAAATAATGAGAAATTAGACCCTTTTTCTGGAATGAAAAAGAAGAAGGGAGTCACTCTTCATTCTGTTGAACCTCTTTCTATTGATCTATTACGCTCTGTAATGGACAGCATTGCCCCTACAAAGTTGACTAAAGCGAAGAGGGATTTATGGGATTCTCATGTCGATTCTCTACTTGAAGCTTACGAGGAATATAAAAAAACTATATCCTCTGGCTTGAATGACTCACAAGTAGAAAACTAGAAGTACAATTTTAGGACCTTTCGCGACATGTTGAAGGATACCCTATTGAAAGGAAGTAATTCTCTCACACCTAAGTAAGGAAGTAGGACATACCATTACCTCTATGATTCTCATACAGAATAGCAAGGAGATGATAGATAATACAGAATAGCTAGGATAAGATAGATAGCTTGAGCGCGCTAGCGAACAAACCAAAAGGTTTAATCATACCATCTTGAGATGAGCTTGGATTAACGCTCAAGATTATATATAGGGGTGGGAGAATTAGGTATGGATTGATCCAATTCAATGCTTTACAACATAGTAGAAAGCATGCTTACCCATACACCTCTTGGAATGCAATGAGAGGTAGTCCACTAACCAAGTTCTTCCCTTCTACTACTCACTTTATCCTTACTACACTATTAGACTAGATAAAGATGCTCACCTGGAAAGATATGCTTTATGCAAAGGGAGGATACCTCTTTTCCTTCAACCTCTCCCTTTGATATCACACGTCAATATTCTTAAATTTACCCATACTTAACAAGCAAGCTATCACATGCTTAACAATAGGTTTAAATACTCATTTACTACACCAAAACCTCCTTCCATGACTCTACGCTTCACTACTCCTCCTATTGATTGAATCAAATATGGATTTCCAATATTCCACTGTATATATGCAAGCAATGGCTGAGTTGGTACATCTCGTAACTAGTCTTTAAGAAACTCCCTCTTTTGTGCAAATGTATGACTCGAGAAAATGCACTTAGCCTGCGTTCAAATGTGAATCAAGTACACTTCATTTTTACCGTATATCGAGAGAGTATGAAAGAAAGCTCTTACTCGCGAGCTGTACAACAAACATACAATTATCCTCTTGTGTTTTCTTTATTGAGAGAGATGCCACCAAGCAAGAAGACTTTGATTCCAGAGGAGGGCGGACCATCATTGCATTTCTCTGGTGAACTGTTTGATTTGCTCTTATGTAGATATATTGCTCATGCCTTCTCTGCATCCATCTGCTGAATGCTATTAACAGTATAAAACATTATCCTGCTTTTAGAAAGACTGATCGTAGAGTCCAACCTGACGAGCTTACTTTCGGCTTGGCTTCCTTCGCTATCTCTTTCTTTGTCTGTCTACTGAAAATGGCTTATTCTTGGAAAATGGAAAGTGAAATAAGGTTAATTAATCGGTAATGGAAGCTGTCTTGTACGAATGATCGAGAAATAAAGAATCTCCTTTCTTTGGGCTTGTAAGATAGAGGCCCACTTCGAGAAGTACGGCACTGTTGAGGTCTTCTTTCAGTGCGTGAATGTGAATAAAAAAAAAGAAAAAAGAAAGGTAAGGACAAAACCAAAATGAGGACATAACTGAAAAGGAGATGAAAGAGAACAACAAGCTTAAAACTTACAGATAGTGTTTGCTGAACTACATGCAAGATCACTTGCTACCTCCGTCTCCTTCCATTTTCACTCTCCATTTGCATCACATTCTATAAACTCCGTCCTCAGAGAAGGAAGAGACAGCAACTTACCTACCCCCGGGTAGAGAGTGCAGGAAAAGGGGGATAGAAAACTTAGGGAAATAAATCACATGTAGCCTGCTAAAAAGCTTAGCTACCACCGCTCGACCTGTTCCTTAATTATGGGTAAGAGTCCAGAGTGGTGCACAGCAATGCCCCTCTGGAGAATAGTAAACATCTGATCTATAGCCGGCAAGTTCCTGTCTTCTTCACTAAGGCACAGTATAGCACTATGAAAGACCTGGTCTATGGCATCTTTCTCCTCTTGGGTATTAAAATAGAGCTAGGACATGGACATGGCGTGGTGCTCACACTCCCTCCTGCTTGAAGCTGAATATTATCACCGGTTGGAATTGCCTCTCCATTATCATCTATTTGTTTGTTCATTTATTTCATAAACAGCATTAGTGTTAATTATGGGTGCGTCATACATGAAGCAAAAAAGAGAGGGAGACATACAATAACAAAACATACCTTGACAATCCGGTAGATGTAAGAATCACTAGAAGTTCGAGCAGCATCAACTCTGGCTGGTAGTTGAAAGTGGAATAATTGGTATTTGGCTTTGCCTTTTGGCAAGTCTTCAATCCTGAGCCTCAAAGCGTGACGGGTCACCACTCCACCCGCTCGGGGCGGGAGAGTTTGAACAACCAGTTTCCGATGTTTGGTGGCTCTGTGGAGTCTCAGGTTGCTTGCCTTGGATAGTGGGATCGTTGGTTGGGTCGTAGCTTGGATAGTGGGCTTGGCTTGGATCGGCTAGCTTAGGGTTTGGGCGCGGAGCACTAGGCTGCTTAGGCTTAGAGGTAGGCTTAGGTTAGCCTTCAGGAAATGGGAATGCGGGATGTATCAATCACAGGTCATCACACAGTTCTCTTACGATAAGATCCACTCCCTTCTGTTATCTTTATACTGATCTCAGACTATACTAGGAAGAAAAAAAAAGAAAAAAGGAAAAGGTTCCGCTCGCTCGTTCCACTTACGTTCCACTCGTTGGTAAAAAAAATAGACTTATCACCCGCTGCTTCTTTAACCAGCTATAAGAAACTATATCACAATCGAGTATTTTCATACATATTTGGTTTGGTTGGGGGTTAGACCGCTGGCTAGATCGATTCGAAGGAACTAAGCAAGCAGGTAGGTAAAGAGGCTACCATAGGAACTCGGCTGGTAAAGAAGAATCCGCCTAGATCAATTGTTTGGAACTAAGCTGGTAGGTCAGGTAAAGAGGCTAACTGGAAAGCTGGTTTCGGCTGAACACACATCCAAAACAGGAAAGTCCGCGGCTCGTTCATGAACTGGGTGGGGTTCTGGCTTACTATTATAGGCTCGTCGGGTACGTTCAACGAAAGCAAAATAACTCCCTCCCAGGGCCTTCCCTTTTCTTCCTCCTTCCCCATCCGTTCCGAGTATCGATTGTAGCTGGCCAGTTAAGTAGTTACCAGTATCGATGGTAGCTGCAGTGACCAGTCTGAGCAAAAAGCCTAAGTAGGGGTTAGTGCGCCTACCTAAAGAAAAAGATAAGTAAAAGAGCTGACGGAAAAGCAAAATGGAAGAAGGAAAAGAAATAAGAGGAGTAGTGTAGAGAAAGAAGGAAAATCAATAAGAAGTGTAGCTCCGCGTCTGTCTGCAGGTACCTAATCATCAGGAGTAGGCTGGCTTTAATCCATCTCTTCAACTCTTGTCATAGGGTATCTTGTCATAGGGTACGTACCTAAGAAGAATTAAAGGAAGAGGATCGGGTATACCTA